>APFE030250018.1:0-11252 GCA_000404065.3 Pinus taeda
TGGCACAGTCTATTTCAAATTTGGAATTTGAGCGCGCCCAACAAAGCATTGTTTCAAATTTGAAACTTGAGCGCGCTCAACAAAGCATTGCATGAATGTCCATGCCGGGTTGGTTAGCTTCTTGGTGTTTTTCTTATGGGCCTTGCTGGACAATTACGCCTTCGATTTTTAAAATTCATTTTTGTCTAAACGTATACTGAATTTCTGCAATAGCATAGCTATTCTGCTGCTGTTGGTTTTGATGCAGGGTCTAAATGCTGTTGTTGCATTGATCGATCACTGGTTTTGACGTAGAGCTGCAATTCCCTGGAAGAACAGTTTCACAGTAGGTTCACCTGTTACACCAACCAGTTTTTTCCATTACTGTTTGGTGGATTCACCAAGGAATGGCAATTATCTGATTGAAAAGATAGTAATGGGAAGCCTCGAACACTTCAGAAACGATACAGGAGGAAAGGTCTGCAATAACAGCGTCCAGCAGGAAGATGGTGCTGGTGTAGCAGATTCGAAGCTTTTCAACGGAGCGAATGGCACCATGGAGCCTATGTATTGTGTGCTCCATTCTTTTATGTGTGGGACTTATCTTGGTCAAATGGGGTAATGATGAGCATGGAAACACTGGCTACTGCAACAGTTACGATGTGGAAGAATACACCTGGACAATATTGCCTTCCGTGAGTCAAAACCGCGAAAAATCTAGAGTTTTCATGCAGAGAAAATTTATGGTAATAGGTGGAACCAACGAGGGTAGGATTTACATCCTCCAGCATACATAAGTGCCGAAGTTTTTGATGCGAAGATGGGTACTGGAACACGTTGGAATACATGTGGATTTCAAATATACCTAAAGGATGCTGTGAGAAATTTTGCTCTACAGGTAGGAATTTGTACGCAATCGATGTCGAACAACTGGAAAATTATGATGCTCAGAAGAACCTTTCGAAGTTTATTGCTTTCGTCGAGGGGCGTTTTTCCATTATCACGTCTGTTGCAGCATGGCGTGATCAGATTTTTGTGAGTGGTACTAAAGGTGGTCCGATCTCTTATTTATTTCAGAAATGAATCATGCGTGGGTGTATAGAGTTTACCGTTTCTGATTTGTAGTCCCTGCATAGCATTTGTGATTTCGAACCCATTATTATTTTTGTAAGTGGTTTATTTTAGTATAGTTGAAATAGTTGTAATTAAAATATACATATCAGTTTTAATGTGATCATTTTATTTTTCAGGCTCTTATTAAGTTCATACGCAGTGGTGGTTAATATAATATCGAATGAGAGATATGCTAAAGTTCGCAACGCGATTATGTTATTAATTATTTACCATTTTTCTGAGTCTGGTAATTGGTGTGATGCGACATATAGAGTTAATGAATGAATAAAATAGTCGAGAAAAGTAAAACAATGTTTTAGTAATTTTATTTTGCTAATTTTTGTTTGGTGTGTGAGTGAAAATATGCATTCAATTTATTATTTTTTTTGAATTTTTAATAAATTTTATTATATTAAAGTAATTGTGTTATTTATCCCTACGAATTTATATAAATTTTAAGTTTTATTAATTAATTAATATCTATATCTATATATTCAATTCTACTAATATGTCATAAGAAATAATAATGTGGCATTTAAATTTACATTAATTGTAAATAATGTGTTACATTCTTTGATCATTTTTCAATATTTAGTAATTTTATTTTGCTAATTTTTGTTTGGTGTGTGAGTGAAAATATGCATTCAATTTATTATTTTTTTTGAATTTTTAATAAATTTTATTATATTAAAGTAATTGTGTTATTTATCCCTACGAATTTATATAAATTTTAAGTTTTATTAATTAATTAATATCTATATCTATATATTCAATTCTACTAATATGTCATAAGAAATAATACTGTGGCATCTAAATTTACATTACTTGTAAATACTCTGTTACATTCCTTGATCATTTTTCAATATTTACAATGGCCTGGACTACAATATGAATTGGATTTGGGGCTCTAAGGTTTTTTTAGTTGTAAATTAAAGTATCATTAATTTTATTTTGCAAACATTTAAAATTAATCATATTTTTCTCATAATTTCGTAGCAATAACTTGGCATGTTTCCATGGTAATAAATCATTGAACTTAGTCTCTTACCAATACAAATTTATGAAAATTGAATGGAAATACCTCATTGAATACTCAAAAATATGAAAAATAGCTTCAATGCCCATAGACATCACAAATTGTACTTTTTTAAATTTTCAAAAATTAGCCAAATTATTATTTTCTTTTAAATTATTTTAATATTATTAAGAATTATTCCATGAGAGGGGAGATGTGTAGGATTAGATGTCGTATATGTAAGTGTTAGATGTTAAATGTGAATATTTTTTAAATGTAAGGCTATAATTGCTCAAATTACATAATAAAATAAAGTTTAAATAAATAAATATAAATTAAAAAAATAAATAAGAAATTAATAGTTAAAATAAATTGAGATAAAACAATAAATTTCATAGCCCATTGTATTATTCTCTAAATACAAAATTACATTAAAAAGATTAAGAAATAAAATAAATTAATAATTAATAATTAAAATAAAATTGAGATAAAATAGTAAATTTATGGATAGAGGTTTCTAGGCTCCAGGTTTTCACAACCCATGGTTTTGCATGTGGTATTCTTCTCTAATGTAGCCCATTCTTATCTGAAAAGCTTTTATCTAGAGCAAAGTTAAATCTTGGGATAAATAATCTTTCTCACTTTGTATGATATTAAACTGGTAATAGTAAACTGTTAGATCTAGTTAGCTTATATGTTTCAAACCATCCTAGATCCATCTAACTCTAGATGTATTGAGTTCCTAGAGAGATTAAATCTCTGAGGGTGCAAAATTTTCCTCAAATATTACACTCAGATAAGAGGCTTGCAACATAATACTATGTGCCATAGTTTATATGACACATGCTCATAACACATTTTTTCAACTAATCAATTTAATTAAAAGTGAAGAAAGAACAAAACTACTTTAGAGATAAATCTCAATATTTAATCTATAAATATGACTAAGAATATTCTAGAATATTATGTCAAAACTAAATAAATATTTTCTACTCAATAATTATTGATAATGAAATTAAAATATTAGAAGCTATGTTTCAAAATAGAAAAAGACACTATATACCTTTATAAAAATTTGTATGAGTTATCAACTAAATTTAATGTTAGAATATCTATATATAATTATTAAAACTAAATTAAAAAAACTGTAAAAATAAACTAATATTTTATCTCGGTTGGAACTTGGGTTATAGGTCTCTTTTTTCACATTACCCAATGTCAACTAGTAGCCTTCATAGATATATATAGTTTTTAAATAATGCATTTTCTACTTATAACCATTTCATTATATAAATAGACATTAATAATATGGAAATAAAACTTTGAATGAAAGTAAATTCAATTGGTAAAAATAAAGTTATTATGTTAAATTTAAGGGAATGCTTTCTTATTGTTTTATATGGCTAAGGAAGTAGGGGAAACATATATTTACAAAGATAATATTTAAATTTGTGAATTGTTTTATTATGTCACTACTTGCCTAGTGATATATATGATCAATCGAGCTCTATTATTTTGTGTGTACTGATGATTTTTTTTTTATTTATATAGTTAACATTATAGTTTTGCTGAAAAAACGTCAGCCCGCCGCTGTATCTGGACGTCACCTTACATGTGCGATATAATGGGATCCCGTACTATGCCTATCATGTTCACCAATCAATGTTTCACTACGGTACAACAATTAATTAATTAGAGTCTAGGGACAACAAATAATAAAAGCTATTTAATTTTTAAAAACATTATTCTAAATTACATTGTCTAAATTATTATAATGGTTCTTTAATTGTTTTTTATATTATTTTTGAGTTGAAGTTTGTATTTTGTCTTATTTCACTATAAAATTTATGGACTGAAACACAATCCATAGGATTTCATAGCCCAGACTACATATATACAATTTGTTTAAATGTTTGGATAAAGATCAGGGAGTGGATCTTGGATTGAAGGGATCTAAATTCATTATCATGACTGTAACTCAAGACATGACATATTTTAGCTATAATAACAGTTGGGCTTTTTGTAACAATTTCCAATTTTTTTATAAATCTCATTACATTGTTCAAGTTTAACTAAGGATGTGCTAAATGTGCCAGTTTGGTGCGTAGAGATACAATAATTATAGCATAATATTATTCTAAATTTCGAAAAATTGATTTTGTAAAATGAATATCGATTTGTGGATTTGAAAGTTGGGCTCTTGCTAGTCACGTCCATCGTAATCGGGTTTTCGAAGAAGTTAGGTACAAACATAATCATTAGGAGGGAACAGGTCATGAACCTGACCTCATGCAATGGGTCCCATTGGTAGTCGATAGTCAAGAAAACCGACATAATCTTTTTCCAGAGGATACAAGCTTGACTCTCGACCTATGTAGAGTAGTCAATGACAGGTAACTTGTATATTCAGACTAACCCTTAGTTGGAGATCGGGCCTAGGATCTTTGACATCATGTGAAGGTACATAACCCCATCTCCCGAACTACTCTAATGGGAATCATAAATGGATTATAATCGAAACATATCGTGCAATAGTTTGATGGTGGAAAGCATGGATACCCTCGCAGAGATTTGATGGAGGTAGAACATACATACATACATACATACATACATACATACATACATACATACATACATACATACATACATACATACATACATACATACATACATACATATATATATATATAATACCGAACTTGCATGCAAAAAGCAGACCCAACACATACGGTGATCCCGATGCTTTTAGATAATGTACCAGATAAAAACAAATATAGCGTTTTAAAAGAGATCTGGCTCCCGCTAAGGCCCTCGGATCACCATTCGATCTCTCATCAATATATAAATATTGTATACCAAGGTGCAAACACTGAACAAACTACTATGCACTTATGTATAGACTTGTATTTTTTCCCTTCATTTATTGAAAGGAGTTGTGTCTTTTGGAGTATCGAGTTATGGTCTTTGGAAGTGGTAGCGATCAAAATTATTTATCCATGTTGTGGGAAGAATCCAGACCTTAAACCTACCTTCCTTGTTGCATGATTTCTTTGACCAAATACTTGAGAACACCAGGTTTTCTTTGAACTAAAATATAAGCATATAAATTTTCTCTCTTGATTTGTAAACCCAATGTGGTCAAGCAGAGCAAACCCAATGGTGAGAAAAGATAATTAGTTACCATGGAAGAATGAAGAATTAGTATGTAGTTACTAGTGAAAAGTCATATGAAAATTTAGCAGTGTTTATATTTTGATGAATACTATTGCATACTTGCTACTAAACGAATTGGATTAAATCATAATACATAGAAAAATAACTTGAGTTCCTTATTCTTCAAAAACCCTAATGTTAACTCTCTCTTATTGATAATTTTTATACAACTGACATCCACTTCAATGTGAGGTTCTTGGGATTGGGGTAGAACACAACTTTTGTTTATTCCTTTATGTTATGTAACTCCTGCCATTAAAAATCTATTTTATTCTCTACCATATTCTCTACTCCTCTTCCTTGTGTCCCTCTACATCGATCATATTGAACCGTTGAAGGAAACAATGTCATAGTCATTGTATTACTCCTCTAAGTTGATTATGGTCATGATCTAATGCGTTTTGTGCAAGGTTGTGCATTGGTAACTCCTATGTTTGGTGCATTTCATGGTGAATGTTGTGCATTGAAGACCATGTAATGATATATGTTGTACATTGGAGACCATGTAATGGCATATGTTGCATATGGTTGGTGTGTTTGCTACATTTTTTTGTATGTTTGGAGCATAGTTTTTTGAAGGTTGATTACATAGAGCTAGAGTTGTTGTATGCTATGCATTGGAATGGTACGATTTTTTATTATATGTTGCATCAATGAAATATGAATGCTATGTCTGATTATGCTACATTGAAACCCAATCTTAATGCAAACCATGAGCATTATACATTAAGAGTTGTGTGTTGAATTTTGTGTTACTAGTTACGAATAAGGTATCGAAAATAAGATATTGATCGCCAACTTAAGAATTCATACATATTTCTAAGCAGATATAAGCTACTGTAGATGCGGTTTTGGATATCGATCTTCTACTTCAGTGACTTGTTTTATTAATTAATTCATTATTGAGAAAAATATTCAAAACAAAAATACTTTGATATACTAATTCAACATTTAATTAACGATATTAAAATTATCCACCATATAAAAGGTAGTTAGCATATGTCGCTTTCAATCTAACTAAAACAAAATTCATATTTACAATCATTAAATTAACAACTAATTGTTGAATTTAATTTATATTTAATGATTTCATTTTTTATTGACTTTGATCATTTTAATAATTAGGTTGCATCGAATTCTTGAGAATTCATAAGCCCGACACATCACACTTTTCATCATATGATGATTTTTTATTTTTTTATTTTTAAGCTAATGGGTGGAAGATAAAGCTAATCCATTTATGTTTAAGTAGTAGGAAAAATAGTATATGTTATTTAAAAGTATTATTATTTATGGTTGTTACGACTAGGCTAATAAACTTTCGAATAAGTTGCTTCTGGTCGTTTTGAAACCAACACCCTCACAATCCCACTCTAAGTCGGGTGTCAGGGACTCTCACCTTACACATTTCGTGTCTTTCTCCAAAACTTGACCTCCGATTGGTGACCCACTAGAGGGGTCAGAGATCAAGTCCCTTTTCCATTATCCTGTTGCAATTCACATCAAAGAAAAATAATTAGGGTAGTTAAATAATATTAAACTAACTTATTAATGATAAAAAAATGGTTGGATTTATGTAACATGATCAACAAGATTCAATTTTAACAAATATTTGAAGACTTAATTTGATGATGTATTTTTTTTTTTAAATTACTGCACGAAAATGGAGAAAAAGTCTTTTATGTATCGAAGACAAGCAAGCGATTAAAAAGGGCATACAAAGACAATAACCCTTTCTCTAATGAATGCAAGCGATGCGAGGTCATCCACAAAGTGCTTCTTACGCACTTGTAAAATCTTCCTCTGAAGTTTATCATATGAAATATTGTATGTGTCTGCCACTATCACCCTTTGTCTAATGAATGTAGGCATTGTGAGGTCATCTAGAAAGTGCTTCTTACATGATTGTACAAACTTCCTCTGAATTTCATCATATGAAAGATTGTACGTGTCCATAACTGGATCATCATCAAGAGGAATGACTTCCTCTTCCTCGCCTGCAGTTAAATCTACTACTAAATATGGTGGAGACTTAATGGTGACCTATTGTGTACTTTGGTACTTTCCTAGCGAGCGCGTTAGGAGGTGGTGTTAGTTGCTCTCTACAGTTTACCATTTAACTGTATCTAATTTATGTGCTTTTCATCTGTAAGGAAATTGGATATAGCCCATGGCCGAGCATGATATCCAATTGGTTTGTGATTGTGAAAAGATGAAAAGTAATAGGCCGTGAATCATAACGCCCGTGCTTCACTACTCTCCATTGAGAGGAAACAAAGAGACCACTCCACACCAGCCATTCCGATATGATATTAACCTCTAAACACATTATTATTAAATGAAAATTAGGGTTTTAGTGAAATTTCATCCAATCTCTCAAGATGTTGGAAGCCCTCTTCTAAAATACGTACGACAATAGGCTAACCACTCGGAAATTTAAATCAATCAATTCAAACTTTTGGAGAAGGTGTTTTGTTTTTTCCAGTTTAGAAATTATAATTTTTTATTATTTTACAAAATAAAAATTAATTAAATGAAAGAAGAAAGCTTTATGTTGCCGTCTTGCAAACGAAAGACTGCATCTCATCAATAAAATCGTTGTTGTATTTATATTTATGTCCATAGACAGATGACTATTTCTACGGCTCCATCCGTAAATGTTCTGCTAGTAATCTTCTGTCTTTTCCAGCTCTGGATTCTGTGTTTTGTTTTCAATAAAAGTATTTGTAACATGTTTTGCAATTCATAGAAACTAGACTGTGGATTGTTAGCTCTGCATTTCCCTGCGAGTATCAATGGCCGAGTCTTCTCTTTTGATTCAAAACCGAAATCAAAACTGCTAGAGTGCCCAATTTGGGAATTCAGTAATAAGATTCATTGTGGAGAAAATCTCTGTGAGAACCATAGAAAATTGAAAACAAAAGCTCTGAGCTAGATTTTATAATAAAATGTATAAGCATCATTTTTTTCGGCCATCTCTTGGCAAATTATAGTCTGTTGTACAGTCCTCACTGGAGCAGGTCATTGCTGCCATTATTAATTAACAATAGGCATTCGCCAAAGCTGAAAATGATTTGTTTTATACTTTCCATGCTTCTGTTGGATATGATGTTCTAATTATGTTTCAAAAAAATTCTTAAACAAATGACAGTATAAAACCATGTTGACATGTTGGGCCACTCACAAAAGTGAGCGACTTCTTCCTAAACAGTTTACTATGCTGTGAGCCTAATTCTGTTTCAGACGTGTTCTTAAATAACAATAGAAAAACATGTTTGTTGTACCAGTTGCTCAGTCCACTATAGCATCGTAATAACCAGGACCAAGACCAGCGGCCATAGTCAGCATTCCTTCTAATATCATAGACTGAACTGAGAACGCTGGTAATGCTCAAAGTTGGTGAGGTTTTAATTTTCTAAACATATAAATATTTCCTAAGATGTTTAATAATCTCGCTGTATATTCTAATAATATGCATGGAAGCAACTTTCAGATCGGTTGTGTCCGAGTACTTCACCTCACAATGAATACAGCGAGGTGGTTACTATATTAGGTTTTCACCTCTGCTTCTGGTCTCTTCCTAAATAATTGATCTACTGTTTCAATTTGGCACCCAGTGGTTAGTGGCCTTGGTTAGATCGTGGGCCATCTGAATTAAGAAACTTAATGTATGTTCAAATAATTTGATTAAATTGCATGTCCTTGCCAAAATATTTTACGGGAAGCCCAATGTCTGTAGTACATATCGCTTTGTAATTGGAATTTTTACTTCAATTTTATCCATGAAATCTTGGAAATATTTCAGTTTTATTTAAAAGTGGATAGTTATGGTAACCACAAAAAAATAGATATGAATATTGATTTTTATTTTAAAGTGTTTTTATGATGTTTTTAACAACAATATTGTTTACATATTCATTATAAGGAAGTAAGAAAATGGAGGACAATAGACATGAATGGGAGGTAACTATCAAAGGCACCAAGCAATTGTTCATTTGTCTTGTTGGTGATTGTGCGGGTAACTTGAGTCGATCTAGGCTATCTAACCTTAATCATCATCGGGCTACCAACCACAATCTCCCACCAATTCCTCCACATCAAAGAGGTCGAGTAAGAGATGCAAATGCTACATGGGCGGTTAAATCTACAAGTGTAGTAAAAAGGCAAAATGCCAAAATACAATATGATTTAGATGCAAGGCTATGTCGTGCACGACAACATGCATATAAAAGATTTGTTAATGAAGAAATTCTTTCAGCTGTAAGTATTTATTAGTATTTATTTGTATATGTTTTTTTATTAATATTGTCAATGATGAAATTCTTTCAGCTATAAGTATTTATTAGTATTTATCTGTATATGTTTTTTATTAGTATTAATTTATTGTTGTGGACTAAATTCATTGAAACTTGTTTTCACAGTCAGTTGTTACATTTGATCAGCTTAATGATACTTCAAAGCAAAGGATTTGTGAAAAAATTCAACGTTGGGATCAAAGTCTACCTCGTAAACGTATGGAGACAATGAAGCGCATAGACATTGCTTTAAAAGAGAAAGCAAGGACTGGGGTTCCTGATGATGTGGGGGAAGAAAGATTAGATGGGCACAACTATATATTAAACTTTGATGAAACTAATCAAGACAATGAGAACACAGTTGAGTCCATTTTTTTGCATATATTAATTTTTTAGACATTTTAACATTAAATAATATTTATATTGATTATACTCATTGTTATTGATATGCGTAGCCTAATCAACAAAATTCCCCAAGTTCAAGCCACCAACTATTACCCCGCTCACCTAGATTTCAAGGTTTTCAAGGGGTTATTGGGCCAGTAAGTTTTTAATCCATATAACCTATTCCACTAAAAACATTAATATATAAATTTTTATGTTTTACCATAATGATGGGATGAGAAATGGATGTTTTGTATTATATATCGTTATCCTTGATTTGTTTTGATTATGTGTGTGTATGTTATTTCTTATTTATGGTGCAGGTGTTCCCTTTGGAACCATCACAATCAATGAAAACCCCTTGTCGAAGTCTTAAGAAGAATGGAAATGAAATGGTTCAAATGCTAGAACCATCTTCACGTCCAATGTCATAATGCAAGGTAAGCTATTTATACTCTTGTAAATTTAGCATATTTTTACATTTAATTTTATTTGATTCATACTTATATCTATGTATAATCTAATGTTCATAGTAATGAATATACATTTCCCAAAACACCTTTGCACATGTATGATGGTGGACATGATACTCACCAAAAATCACATTCTCCTCAACCATTGCGGCATTCACCTAGACTTCAAGATAAATTAAGAGAGGTAAGCTATATACTACATATCTTAGCTCATAATAACATTGACATATATTTTTATGACTAGTTAATGCATTTTCTTTTCATATTCGTTACATGTTCCCCATATTCTCATTATATCTATATAGATTTTGATATTTGTTGATAGCTAGTCAATGCATTGTCTTTTCATATTCGTTACATGGTCCGCATATTTTCATTATATCTATGTGGATTTTGATATTTATTGATAATGTTTTAATTTCCACAGAAAACAAAAAAGATAAATGTTGATGCTATGGTTAAAAGGACCAAAATCACGCCAAAGGACTTGAAAGCACGTGGGTTCAAGTCACGCAAACAATACTTAGAGCATATATGCTCAACTAGCATTGCTCTCACTAAACCCACTAGGCTTGCTACTTTGAAAGCTAAACATTCCAGCAAGTTGTGATTGGAGGAAGTTACAAGCTTGAATCTTAGAAATAAATGTTAAATTTACCTTGTTATTGAATTTACATAATATATGTATTTACTTGATATAGCAATTGCAATTTGTGAAAGAAATATCCTCGCTGTCAAATCTTTGAAATCAACGTTGAATATTTGCAAATATACTCTGGC
>APFE030250026.1:0-13365 GCA_000404065.3 Pinus taeda
AATCGAACTGACTGATCAATCTTGGTGTATCTCCAACTGACCCTCAAGCCTCCTCTTATACTTTTTTATGTTAGGTCTTCAACAGCCAAGACTAAATCTCTAATCAATGGCTAAGATTAGATTTGGATTGATCCATCTCATTTAGAACATTCTCACCCAGTTTTATATTAATACCCATTAATATTTTAATTTTCCTAAGTTCAGACTTAGGAACTCCATTTAAAATATTAATTATTTTAATATCTCTCTAACCGAGTAGAATTTCCCCAAACCATTTCTGGGTCTTGGAGATCTCACGTGCTTTAGCCTCTCCACCAATTTTCATGGCTAGAGCACATCTGATGCTACCCCAAATCAACACTCCCTCTTAGCGAGGAATGTGCTCTAGTAATTCTCCACCACTAAACATCACCCTGATCATCCGACACTGGTACCTGTGTTGATGCTTGGTCTGCTACCCAACATCTTCTGCATTGTGCCTCCTGTACTGTTGCCCTGGCTTTGCCACTGCCACTGCTACATCAGTACTACAGCTCCCTCTGCATCCGTGTTGTTGCTGGTCCTTCCTCCCAACACTGCATTTGCACTGCAACTCTCTCATCATGTTGTATCAAGTTGCCCATAGCACTACCACTGCTAATTGTTGCACTACAACTCAGTTACTGAGAAGTAAGCACTACCACTGCTAATTGTTGCACTACAACTCAATTACTTAGAAGTAAGTAACTAATCTACCCAACTACTGACATCCTTGTCAGGCTAGAAGCCCCCTGATGTTGAAGCTACCTCTGCTGATACCTTGTGCTCCCTCTGTTGCCTTTGTGCTGCGACAACACCTCTATGCCTCTCACATTACTACAACCATCTTTGTGCCTTTCTGCACTAGTGCAACCACCTTTGTGCCACTCGCACTACTGCAAACCCCATTGTGCTACCACAGACCCCTGCACTCTAGCACTTCCTTGTCGCTCCATCCGCATCTTGCTTCTACAGACATTTGTCATCCTGCTATTGTCACTCGAGGCTCCCGTCGTCGGATATGATCCAAGAGTTTGGGTGCCTAAAAGATCCTACCCCCATCTTCTGTAGTCATCCTAACTACAGCTCGATGTCTCCCCACCTCTTCTCTAGAGGTGCATTAACACTCATGGCACAGTCGTCATCTGTCTAGACTTCCTTCTCCACCTTAGTCAGAGCTGCCTTGGAGTCAGAAGCCTCTCCCTTCCTTCTACTTCCTGGGACACTAGGTTGCATAATGACCCAGCTCCCCACAATGGAAACACTTTGCCTTGGAGATGTTCTTCCTCTTCCTCTTCCCCTGTTGTCCTGCAGATGCCAGAGTTGCATCCTCCTCCTCTTTCTTGATTCGACCTCCTTTACTCCCTACCTTGGTCAGGCGTCTAATCTCTTCTTGGCAAAGAGCTGCCAACATCTCTTCCATCATGGAAGAGTAGCTCTATCCAAAATAATCTGGACAAATGTCTCCCAATCCTCGGAGATTGCGTTCAAGGCGGTCCTCACCATGAACTCATGATCTGGTGTGGCCCCTATGGAAGTAAGTTGGTCCCGAATCCCTTGCAACCTGCTGAGGTATAGATATATCTTCTCACCCTTCTGCATCTTATACAACCGCAGTTGATTCTCCAACAGCATTTTCCTCTGCACGGAAGTGCCCTAATACAATGTTGTCAAGGTATCCCACATCTCCTTTGTCGTGTTCTTCTCGGCAATATGTTGTACTACATGATCCTTGACCCCATCAAAGATTATGCACTTTGCCTTCGCCATTGCATCCTCATACCTTTCATTATCATCTGGGTCGATTGGGATAGCCACGATTCTCAAGGCGAAGCACTTGATGCGATGTCTATCCAGAACAGGCAGGCTCCTGGCCTTCCAGATAACAAAGTTAGACACCCCGTCCAACCTATCCTGATCCCTCAGTCCATTCATTGCCATCTACGCTATTCTTCTGGACTTCTTCTGAGTCTCGACTTCCCTCCTAGAAGTTCTCTCCTAGACTCCCTCTGAGTCTCGATTTCCTTGCCAGAAGTCTTCCTGCCAACTGTTGATCCGGTCCTCTTTGCAACTGCAACTCAGATCTAGATTTCTTGGCTAGAAATCCCTCAATGCAGCGGCTCCCCCTACATTGGTTCTATCCCGTTAGGTACTGTTCTGCTTCGACAGCAACATCAACCCACCAACTTCCCAACCCACAATCTGCCCACAGCTCCTTAGGCCCCAGCAGCTGAAGAAACTGAGTCTCTTAGCTCCGCGCAATCCTGGCAAGGCAAAATCGCTCCTCTAGCGAACTGCGACACTCTTACTTGGCTGAGTACAATGAGGTGGCTCTTCGTGAGCCTCTCACTGCCTCTACATTAGCCCTCTCTTTGGCTCGAAATGATGACGCAGGCCCTCTGCATCACTCCTTCTCTGTTGCCTTCTACTTAAGAATAGCTCTGTCTCTCAAGAGAGTTGTTTCTGCTGCAAATTTTCTTATTTCTATTGGTGCCTTCAGTTCTTCTGTGATCTGCAATCCTCTGATACCATGTTGAAATTTCTAAGTCTAACATGTCAGAATTTCTTCCTGCATTATTTGGTTTATTTCACCTACTTGTTTATTCCTTAACAAGTTATTTAACCATGTAAATACCGAAAATAAACACAAATGCAGTCTCAACTCATATACAGATCATCAACTGAAATAATAGACAAACACACAAGGGACACCATTATTTTTGGACAATCGTCCCCGGAAAAACCCAACTTGGAAAAATTAGAGCAGCAGTTCTGAGGGTTTTATTATTAAGCAGCTTTCTTAAGTAAAACTAGGGTGCCAAACTGGCTCACCCAATAGAGATTTCTATCTGGCAGTAATACCTATCTTCGGAAGCAGTTATTCAGCAAGTCTGCTCCACGAAAATCCTTCCAATGCTTCTTTGAAGCTCTACGTGAACCCTGTTGGCCTTTGTGCAGCTTTGGAACCCCCTGCGTCAACCCTCTGCACCTCTGTGTAGGCTCTTTGGCCTTCTGCGTCACCCACGCAGGCCCTGCTAGCCTTTGCGTAGTCTCTCTGGCCTTCTTTGTGGTTCCCGTTGGCTCTGCGTAGCCTCCTCAATCACCGCGCTGGTCCTTCGGCACTATCTCTACCTCTCTGTTATGCACTTACTGCCCCTCGCTGCAACTCAGGTCACTTGTTCAAATTTTCTCAGCAAACCCTGCTCCAGAAAATCAAACTGACTAATCAATCTTGGTGTATCTCCAACTGATCCTCAAGCCTCCTCTTATACTTTTTTTGTTGAGGCTTCAATCGCTGAGATTAAATTTATAATCAACGGCTAAGATTAGATTTGGATTGATCCATGTCATTTAGAACATTCTCAGCCAGTTTTATATTAATACCCATTAATATTTTAATTTTCTTAAGTTTAGACTTAAGAACTCCATTAAAAATATTAATTATTTTAATATCTCTCTAACCGGGCAGAATTTAGATTTGGATTGATCCATGTCATTTAGAACATTCTCAGCTAGTTTTATATTAATACCCATTAATATTTTAATTTTCTTAAGTTAAGACTTAAGAACTCCATTAAAAATATTAATTATTTTAATATCTCCCTAACCAGGCAGACTTTCCCCAAAACATTTCTAGGTCTTGGAGATCTCATGTGCTTTAGCCTCTCCGCCAATTTTCATGGCTAGTGCACATCTGATGATACCCAAAATTAACAGCAAAGGACTTATATATCGAGTGAGAAAATTTAAGCCATTCAAGGCATATTCATGCCATGGCTTGACTACATTAACAAGGCCAAAGATGCTTGCACACTCTCAAAGTTCAAAACCGAGAAAGAATATAGATAATGACTCAATTTCCACCACACGACACTTGTAACAAATTGGCATTGATCAAACAACAACACAAATAGCCTAACTCTGTGGAATGAAAACATGTGATTACTTAATTCACTTATCATTTCTAGAAGACTAACATGTGGTTATAATAGCAAAGATCCAATGATGAAGTAAATCATGCCAACAAAAATCAATGCTACCATGTCAATTGCATACATTCAATATGAAGGAGTCGAGTTGAAGAGAAAAAAAAATTGGTTTGTCTTTGTCAAGCCCTATACATGGGAAATCTTCACCACGCCTTTTCATGACAATTTTGTACTTGAGTTTATATTGAAAATAAGTTTATATCCTTTATACCTTGCATGCTTTACATTTGAGGAAAATTTAGTAATGGCCCACCTCGAGTTATAGGTAACATAGAAATATTAGCATGCATATGAGACATGCATATGATAGCTACATATGCATGTATCGCATGCACTGCATTAGTACATGTGCTAACCATTTATGAAAAGTCCAATGAATGAATTATTGACATACTGAGTAAATACCTAACCTCGCCAAAATATAATGAACATATTAAAGTGGATGACTTGCTATATATGCCATCATGATAATATATAATTAACATATTATTCAAAATAAAAATTAATTCAGGGTATTATACAAAATAAAAGGGTAACTATAATATTATTAATTGTGTTATCTAAATAAGAACTATAACATAATATTGTATTAAACTAATATTATATAAATGAATTATATATTAAAAAATACAAAAGAATTAAGGAAATAAATATTAACAAAAAGATAAATATGTTATATTATCTAAAGGTACAAAATAACAAGGACCAAAGTATGTATGAATATTATACACTAATTATGAACTAAAAGAAAATAAGACATAAAAAGACCCACTATGCAAAAATAACCAAACCCATTATATATATTATGAACATAATATAAAGTCACGTAGCATATATGTGGCCCATGAATACAATACGAGTTAAAAGGAGCACATTGTCAACCACAAATGCAAGTGGCAGATGCATGTTCAGCCGTAAACCAAAGCTTATCACCTTAACCCTTTACTGGAGGAATCTGGAGAAGGAAAATCACCGAACTGAAACAAATGAGGGCTCTATATAAGAAAGGAGAGTTTGCTTTCAAAGGGAGAGGAGGAATTTACAACAAAGAGCCACAGATAGAGAGCGAAGTCTTGGCTATTCTTGAAGCTTTTGCGCACAGGGGCCAAAGTGCTTTAATTTTGAAGTATTTTGGAGTTGGGCGTTGAAAATAGTGTAACTAGGTTCGGTCTTCATTATGTCAAATCTTGGAACTATGCATTTTTGTATAAAAGAATTATTTCTTTTTTTTTGTGCTCTAATTGAGAGCCATAGACATGTCATGTAAATGAAGATAGTCATGCATTATTGTTCATGTAAATGTAATGAATGTAAGTCCTTCTAGATCATCGACGAAACCCTCCAATGTGTGCCCACAGATTCATTGTAAGGAAACTGCTCAAAGAAAATTATGGAAGCCTTCCAGATTCACGTCGGCTTAATTAATTAATTAATTAAAAGGGGCATGTCAACCTAATCTAGGCTCACGTCAGCTCAATGGATGAGAAGGTAAGCCTATATATAGGCTACGTTTGGCCACTCCAAAATGCACTTCATTCACACTCACTCACGAAGAGGAGCAGCAGTGATAAGGCCGAAGGATAGAAGAGTAGCCACAGCAAGTGAGGAGGTTTGTTCCCTCATATGAATATATCAATGAGTCTGCTCTCCCTCACGACATACAGATCTGAATTAGGGCTTGACATTTCGTAACTGTATGGTTGATTCGAAAGGTTGTTCTAGTCGCAAATTCAAGGAGAAGATTGCCATTGAAAAGAGCGAAGGTATCATCGAGCTAGAAGAGCCCTAACACTATTCTCATATATGACTGCGTTCTGAAATCAAAGGGTTCTGCTTTCGTTGATTTTGAGTAGTCAATGTTGTTGCCTTTCGAAGCCTTCTAATCAAGCCTAATCATTGATCTATCAATGTATGGAGGATCTACATAAAGTGCGAAGGTAGAACAAGGCTAGAAGAGCTTATCCGAAATTGTTGGTGCCGATTGTCATCCACTGCAGAAATGCACAATATTTATGGGTACACGTCTGGAGGTATTTTCATTTGATGTTGAAGGCATTTCTGAGTCAATGTTTGGGTCATGTAACTTCTCAATAAAGATTCTATAAGAAAGAGTTCAAAGGGTTTTTCCTCTTAGATTTTGGAGAGGTTTTTTCCCCGGCATGGTGCCAATATTTTGTGTACTTGTGCATTTTGATCTTCTTGTTTGGTAACTATTTGAAGATAACATTAGAAAGAAGAAAAATCTAAAGAAGTAATATCTCAAGCAACTATCACAATTAAGAGAAATTGAATAATTCAAATTGCCCTTAATTTCTCAACATGGTATTAGAGGGTGGTTCATCAAAGCGCAGAAAGAAGATCACCTCCCTCATGCAGCAGTTGGCAAGTATTGGGCTATGGTTGACAAACCTCATCAATCAAAAGATCAAGAAAGCATGGGTTTATCTAATCTCCATATCTGACAGATCTACAAAAGCTGATGGTTTATTCTCTACACTCTCAGGCACATTCCAAGATGAAAACATCTGGGTCATAGATAGTGGAGCTTCAAAGCATATGACAGGTCATCATCATCAACTCAAGACTCTCTCCAATGGAAATCCCTCCTATTATGTGGAGCTTGGTGGCAACAAAAACTATCCAGTAAAAGGCATCGGATCTACCTCCATCAAGCTTGATGACGGAAGCAACATTCATCTCAACAACATCCTCTATGTTCCAGGTCTGTGCAAAAATCTAATTTCTATTTGATCTTTAGAAGAAAAGGGTGATAGAGTAGCTTTTATAAATGGAAAGGTAGTTGTTTGGGCTAAAGATTCAAGTCTTGAAAAAGCTAGAACCATTGGTGTCCAAAAAGTCAGATTATACGGATTAGCCTCTCCTTCAAATCAAGCACTCGTACATACTGAAATCAGCCCATGTGAATTATGGCATAGAAGGTTGGGTCACTAACACTTCAAAATTCTTCCAACCCTGAACTCCTTAGTGAATGGAACCCCAAATCTTAAGGAAGAACATGAAGGTATATACAAGGGTTGTGCATTGGGCAAGATTGCAAAGAAGCCATTTGGACATAGCACATCTCGTGCTCAAGAAATACTTGATCTTATACACTCTGATGTTTGTGGCCCTATGACCAAATTTCTTGGAGGACATCCATACTATGTCACCTTTATAAATGACCACTCCAAGAAAACTTGGGTTTACCTTCTTAAATCCAAAGATGAAGTCTTTTCGAAATTTCAAGAGTTCAAAGCCGAAGTAGAAAATCTCACAGAAAGGAAAGTCAAGATTTTTAGGTTTGACAACGGTGGAGAATACACTTCAAAGGAAATTATATCCTTCTACAAGGAGAATAGGATTAAGAGAGAGCTTATAGTCCCATATAACCCTAAGCGGAATGGTGTAGCTGAACGAAAGAACAGGGTCATAGAAGAAAGTGTCAAAGCAATGATTCATGACCAAGATCTACCAAAATTCCTATGGGGGGAAGCAACAAAGATTGTTGTCTATATTCAAAATAGGAGTCCCCATAGGTCTCTGAATAATCAAACACCTGAGGAAGTCTTCACTGGGAAGAAGCCTACTGTGGATCATCTCTGAATATTTGGGTGTCCGGTATATATCCACATTCCCAAGGATAAAGGAAGAAGCTAAATCCAACAAGCAAGAAGGGAATATTTGTGGGATATAGTAATTCATCCAAGGCTTACAGAATCTACATCAAAGAAGGACATCATATAGAGGTAAGTTGAGATGTAATCTTTAATGAAAATATTGCATTCAAAAGTTCAAAAACATTTCATCTGATTCTGATGAAGAAGATCTTCCTATATTCGAGGAAGAAGTCAACAAAGAAGAAGACAGTACTCATCAAGAAGATGAAGGTAAGAGCGAACCTATCACTATCCCTGAAAAGAGGAAGAGACCTAATTGATTGACTTCCACACTTCAAGAAGTTGAAGGACATCAGGCAAGTGGAAAATTTAGAGAAAGCAAGAAACCCAAAAGGTACTTTGGATATGCAGCCGACATGTAAAATTGATAGAAGATGAGCCATCCACGTTTGAAGAAACTTCCAAGCATCCAGTGTGGAAGTTTGCCATGAATGAGGAATACCAATCGATAATGAAGAATTGGGTTTGGGAAGTTGTTCCTAGACCGGAACATAAAAACAAAAAAAAAACAAAAAAATCCGTGGTAACCTCGAAATGGATTTACAAGATTAAGCATGCGGCGGATGGGAGCATAGACAAATACAAAGCCAGATTTGTGGCTACGGGTTTCTTAAAAGAAGAAGGAATTGACTATGAAGAAACCTTTGCTCCTACAGCAAGATATACGACCATTTGTTCATTGATCTCCCTAGCTGCATCCATGAAATGTAAAGTCCATCAGATGGACATAAAGACTGCATTCCTGAATGGCACCATAGATGAAGAAGTCTACATTGAGCAACCTTTGGGATTCGAAGTCAAAGGTAAAGAAGGTTATGTTTGCAAGTTGAAAAAGGCTCTATATGGCCTCAGGCAAGCACCTAGAGCATGGTATGCCAAGATGGACACTTATTTGCAAAGGCTGGGCTTTACCAAAAGTTCGGTTGATCCTAACTTCTACATCAAAGTGGTAAGAGATGAACCTGTTATCATCTTACTATATGTAGATGATATTCTACTAACTGGTGTAGAAGAACTTATTTAGGAATGTAAGAAACAATTGACTACAAAATTCGATGTGAAGGATCTAGGATACATGCACTATTATCTGGGACTAGAAGTATGGCAAGAACCCAATGAGATTTATTTGGGTCAAGGGAAATATGTGATTCTCAAAAGGTTTGATATGATGGAATCCAAGCATATGATGACTCTGATGATCATGAACCTGAGACTATTGAGAAACTATGAGTCCAGTCTAGTGGATCCCACAAGGTAGAGGCAATTAATTGGATCCCTGATGTACCTGGTAAATACTCGGCCAGATACTTGTTTTGCAGTGAATGTTCTCAGCCAATTCCAAATGGAGCACCATTGGGTGGTAGCCAAGCATATACTGAGATACTTACGGGGAACCTTACATCACTGCCTAAAATATGAGAAAGGGAAAGATGTACTTCTAACAGGATTTACTGATTTTGATTGGGGAGGCAGCGAGATGGATGGAAGAAGCACTACCAGAGGATGCTTCAATCTAGGATCCTCGATGGTCTCTTGGATGAGCAGAAAGAAAGAGACAGTTGCCTTAAGCAATGTTGAAGTCGAGTATGTAGCAGCATGTGAAGTTAGTCGGGAAGCAGTCTGGTTAAGGAAATTGTTATCCGACTTATTTGCAGGATCGTTGGCCCCTACAATTATTCATTGTGATAATACCAATTGTATAAGATTGTTTGAGGACCCAATGTTTCATGGGAAGACAAAGCACATAAATGACAAGTATGATTATATTCGGATGCTGGTGCAGGATGGAGTGCTAAAGCTGGAGTATGTTCCCACAGATGAGCAAATTGCCGACATATTAAAGAAATCGCTTCCAAACAAGAAGTTTGTGTACTTTCGAGACAAGCTTGGTTTGGTTGACATGTCGTCCCTATTTGAGAGGGAAAGATAGACACTACATTTTTGTCTTCCAAGAATGAAGAAGAAGTGGAGGATTGAGTTATCATCTGGCATCCGACACTCTTTGACGATGTGGTAAGGCATCCAAGACAAAAGGGGGCAAGAGGACCGATATTCTTGAGGGATGGGAACCCAAGATGAGAATAGTCCTAGTAAGGCATACTCGGAGAACACCCGGGTGGGTATGACCCTAAGAGAGACAATGACAACTATGTCTATAAGTCATTGGTCTCACCAACATTGTGCTCTGATCTATTTGAGAAATAGAGCGATTAGTCAAGGCCTTGCTATATGGAAACAATGTTGGTTAAAATGATGCTAGAACATATGGATAACTAATCTGACTCTTTGCATATGAGAACTCATGTATTGAGAATGTCCATGTACCATATATGTATGAATACCTCCCTAGTTAAGAGGGAGTGTTGAAAATAGTGTAACTATGTTCGGTCTTCATTATGTCAAATCTTGGAACTATGTATTTTTGTATCAAAGAATTATTTCTTTTTTTTGTGCTCTAATTGAGAGCCATAGACAAGTCATGTAAATGAAGACAGACATGTATTATTGTTCATGTAAATGTAATGAATGTAAGTCCTTCTCGATCATCGATGAAACCCTCCAACGTCTACCCACAGATTCATTGCAAGGAAACACTCAAAGAAAATTATGGAAGCCTTCCAGATTCACGTCGGCTTAATTAATTAATTAATTAATTAAAAGGGACATGTCGGCCTAATCCAGGCTAACGTTGGCTTAATGAATGAGAAGGTAAGCCTGTATATAGGCTACATTTGGCTCCTCCAAAACGCAATTCATTCACACTCACTCACGAAGCGGAGCAGCAGTGATAAGGCCGAAGGACGGAAGAGTAGCCGCAACAAGTGAGGAGGTTTGTTCCCTCATACAAATATATCAATGAGTCTTCTCTCCCTCACGGCATACAGATCCAAATTAGGGCTTGACATTTCGTAACTGTATGGTTGATTCGAAAGGTTGTTCTAGCCGCAAAATCAAGGAGAAGATTATTGTTGAAAAGAGCGAAGGTATCATCAAGCTAGAAGAGCCCTAACACTATTCTCATATATGACTGCGTTCTAAAACCAAAGGGTTTTGCGTTCGTTGTTTTTGAGCAATCAATGTTGTTGCCTTTCAAAGCCTTCTAATCAAGCCTAATCATCGATCCATCAATGTATGGAGTGTTGATTTGGGGTAGCATCGGATGTGCTCCAACCACGAAATTTGGTGGAAAGATTGGGGCACTTGAGATCTCCAATACATAGAAAGGGTTTGGGCAGATTCTAAACAGGAGATATTAAAATAATTAATATTTTTAATGGAGTCCCTAAGTCTAATCTTAGGGAAAATAAAATATTAATGTGTATTAATATGAATCTGTGTTAGAATGGTCCAAAAGACATGGAGCAAGCCAGATCTAATCTTAGCCATTGATTAGGGACTTAATCTCGGTCATTGATTTGTCAACAGGAAAAGTATAAGAGGAGGCTTGAAGGTCACTTGGAGAGCACACCAGATGATCAGTCATTCTATTCTCTAGAGTGGGGTTTGCTAAGAGAGATAGAATCAGTGATCGGGAGAGCAACTGAGGGGCATTGAGTACAGAGAAACAGAGAACGCAGAGATTGTACCGGGAGAGCAGCGCAGCAGCCAAGGAGAGTGACACAGAGCCAACAAGGTCTCATACAGGGCCACACAAAGGCAGCCAAG
This sequence comes from Pinus taeda, assembly GCA_000404065.3. Lineage (NCBI taxonomy): Eukaryota > Viridiplantae > Streptophyta > Pinopsida > Pinales > Pinaceae > Pinus > Pinus taeda. The sequence continues at coordinate 11,351 of APFE030250026.1, forward strand.
TGTTGTGCAGAGCACCAGAGAGGCCAGCGTGTTTGATACAGAGGCCCAAAAAGCTGACATAGGGCCTCCTGGGGCTGACGCAGGCCAAGAAAGGCTGACGCAGGTCCAACATGAGACAGAGAGGGGCTGACGTAGTCCTGATTGGGCAGACGCTGGGGTTGCAGAGCAATTTTGTGCAGAAGAACTGCCAAAAGGATTTTCCGGGGTTTCAGCCAGGAGATTTCTCTAAAACTGTGAGGTATAGCTGCTAAGGAAATTCTTTGTTGGGTAGGCCAATTTTGGCACCCAAATTGTACTATGATATTGCTTAATAAGAAAACCGTCAAACAGCTGCACCGGTTTTCCCGCATTGGGTTCCTCCGGGGACATTGGTCCAAAAATAATGGTGTCATGTGGTGTGTTTGTTCTTATTTCTTTTAGTTGTTGATCTGTAATATGTTGAGCATGCACTGGTGTTTATTTTCAGTATTTACTTTGTAAAAAACTTGTTAAAGAAAAATAACAAGTAGGTAGGAATAAATCAGAAAAAATGCATGAAGGGTTTCTAAACTAAGTAAATTTAGAAACCTCAACATGGTATCGGAGCATGATTGCAGATCATAGGAGAAGTTGAGAACTAAAAGACAATAGTCAAGCATAGCAATAGCAGCAGAAAACAGTTATCCCGAGGTGACAGAAGTTGTTTCTAGCAGCGCAGAAGGCAAGAAAGTGTGACGCAGAGCCAGCCGGAGCCACGCAGAAGAAGTCAGGAATTGCGCAGAGCCTTAGAGAGGCCAACGTTGCTGACACAGAGGGCCAAATGGTTGACACAGGGCATCCCAGGACTGACGCAGACTCATCCGAGGTGATGCAGAGCTAGCGTGAGGCAGAGAAGGGCTGACACAGTTCACAGAGACGCAGTTTCTGGGGTCTAGAAGGTTGCAGGAATATTGCAGAGTGGAGTTGGTGAGGTACTGTAGTTAGAACAGTACCTGACAGAGCAAGGACAGAGGAGTTGTTAGCGAGGGTTTCTAGCGGAGGAACCCGGATCAGCAGTGCAGTTGCACAAGACGATCAGAGTAGGGGGCATCTCGACAAGTGGCAGAAGAATTTCCAGGAGGGAAATCAGGACTCAAAGGGAGTCCAGAAGAGAACTTCAAAAAGGGAAGTAGAGACTCAGAGGAGTCGAACAGAGAGCTTCCAGGAGGGAAGTAGAGGAGCATCATGGCACTACACGGGGTAAGAGACCAGGATAGACTGGACGAAGTATCGAACTTCGCAGTCTGGAAGGCTAGAATCTTATCAGTGCTTGACAAGGATCGTGTCAAGAACTTTGCCTTAAAGGTTATAGCTATCCCATTCGACCCCAATGATAACGACAAGTATGAGGAGGCAATGGCGAGGGCCAAGATCATCATCCTTGACGGGGTCAAGGACCATGTAGTTCCACACATTGCTGAGAAGGAAATGGCATATGAGATGTGGGAGGCCCTCAAGAAATTGTACCAGCATACTTCTGTGCAGAGAAGAATGCTATTTGAGAATCAGTTGAGGTCGTATCAGATGAAGAAGGGAGAACCAATTGACATCTTCCTCGGAGGATTAAATGAGATCTAAGATCAATTGACTGCTATAGAAGCGACACCGGATCAAGAGTTGGTGGTGAGGACAACCCTGAATGTTGTCTCAGAAGAATGGGAAGTATTTGTCCAGAGTGTACTGGGCAAAGGAACACTCCCACCTTGGGACGAGATTCTTGGAAATAATACTAAGAGGGGGGGGTGAATCAGTATTATCAAATCAATAAAACTTTTTCATTTCCATACTTAGATACATATACACTACTTCAATTAAGGGAACCCGCATGTATACACAACTGTGTCTAATGCAACTAGCGTATATCCAGAATACTTATGATTCAATTAATCCATTAAATGTTGATCTTTATTTAGTGCATCAGAACTTCTTTAACCATATGTATAGTAAGCAGGTGCATTAAAACAGAACAGATCATCACACAGAAGAAGCACACATGA
>APFE030250040.1:0-21685 GCA_000404065.3 Pinus taeda
ATAGTCTAAAAATAGACTTGCGCCAAAAATAGCCTGCGGGCCCACTTAGTGAAGGTGACTCTTTTCACTAAGCTCCATCATCTTGTTGCAATCTCAACAAAATCTCCCATAGTGAACTGATTATAGACCTTTTCAGAAGAGAAAAATTGTATGAAGTTCCACGTGTCACTATTTTGACCTTTGCCTCTGAAAAATATATACAAGAAACTACAGTCTATCCTCTTTATGTACCTTTTTACGAAATTTCAATCTGATGCTCAGAGAGAAAGTTATGACAATTTTCCCCAGGTCACTTGTTTTGAATGTAATTCAAGATTTTGCAAAAGGACCAACTTCCTCATATCATATCTCCGAAAATATAGTGCAAAAAGCTCTGAAATCCGGACCTGAGATTCAGCGTGATGTCTTCTCCAATGGGTTTTGTTTTTGACTTCTGAAACATCGCAAAAAAAAAAAAAAATTATAGTGAAAATTCCACGATGACTTGTTTGGAGCAGCGAAACCCTAGAATCCAAAGCTCTGATACCAAATGTTATGAAACCAGCTCAAGAAAAGATAGAAAAGATAGATCAATGCCATAGAATTCAGCCTCTTCGAGGGGCAACCTCCTTTACATTACATAAATGAACAAATCTTGGATGATACAAATGACAAAACCTCCTTTCTATATATAGGAGTCTAAGGAGTCACAATATAACCCAGCCGACCTAATAATAATAATAATATAAAACCATAAAAATAACAATAGAGGGATTCTATGGGGCACAGTAATAACAATATGGGTGCAATAGGGGCACAACAATATTAATAAGGGGTACAACTACCATAGTAATGGTGTAATCACTAGTATTATACGGACCCAACAATAAAGGTATTCACCAAAGAATATGATATCTTTGATGATATCTTCTAGTAGAAAAGTACACTGAAAGATGTTTTGCATATGGCTCAAATTCAATTTCCCCCAACAGAATTCCAAGAGTTCAAACTATGCAAAGAGAGGAGATTAGCCAACATTCCCTTGGATAAGTTGTGCTTAGAACCAATAAGGGAGCCAACTCCGAGTGTCAGTTTAAGTGGAAGCTCGGGTACAGACAAGTTCGGGTCAAAATCTGGGAAAGAGTCACCAGAACACTCTAAAAGGTCTGAGAATCACCATAATAAAAGTGAAGGGTCAGTCAGAGGTATTACCCAATCTAAAGAGCGCCCAGAGCAACAATTTTTGACGACACCACACGTGAAGGTTCCCCCTCCCCTCATCTAGCCACCAAAGCTAGTGAGAACTGAGCTGGATAAGGAGTGGGAAACATTTAATGAACTGATTAATACTGAGGAGCAGAACACGAAGACACCTGAGAGTACAGTGTAGACAATGATAGATATGGCCATTGAAACAGTCAGTAATGCTCTAGAAATGGAGCATATTCCCATAACCTCATCATCTGAAATCATGCTGAAAATAGAGGAGATTCCTCCTCTAGATGTATTTTATAGCCTGCAACACAAGGTAGTGGTAAGAAGAAAAAGAAAGAAATGGAAATTGGACAGCATGCTCTCACCTGAGGCAGAACAACTAGATGTCCTTTGGTGAGCCCCTACCACTGACCCTACTGAAAATTTGACTAAGTTATCCCAGTTCGCAAGATCCTATGTTTCTGCTACTATCGATAAAGCGTCCGAGTTACAGCTATTACTCAAGGAGAAACAGGAACAAATCCAAGTTTTGCAACAATAGCTATAGCAGGCCAGTGCCAACCAAGAAGCAGAGGAGAAGTTAGGAAAATTACAGCATGATTTTCAATAGATGCAGCTAGGGTATCAGAGCAATTTGGCCGAAAAGGAAAATCAAATAGAGGACATGCTAGAAATGCATAAAGCTGACCCCAAAATTTTAGAGTTTGTCTCAAAAGCCCTTTCCTTGAACGACCAACTCTTGCAACAACAAGAGGCACTATGCTGAAGAATATCGCAATGGAGTTCCCATTGCAAGATGAGCGATAAAATTACAAGTCAAGTCATGGATTTATGACTAGACTATGATTTAATTGATAAAAGAATTTTTGATTATTTGATTTGGCAGGAATTAGAGGAAGGGAAGAAAGCAGGCTTGCTCAAAATCAATGAATCCCACAAAGAAATGTTGTTCCATAAGTGGGATGCACAGATTAAAAAGGCAGAACAAGTAGCAGAAGAAGCAGCGACAATGGCAAGCAATGTCATTGACTGTGTCAATGAAAATCTACATAGAGTAAACTTGATAGCAGAGACCGCTCCAAGATTTCTCCCAAAGGTACAACAACTGAAAAAAAGTTGGAAATAGAAGGCTGAGGAAAATTCAAAGTCCATAAAAAAGTTAACCAAGTTGAATTGGGACACTTACTGCAAGCACTTAGTTAAACCGCACAATCAATGCATGACTTTCAAATGCCTTACAAATTCTGCTGAGAAGATAGCGCCAACACTTGTCGATTCTATTTTCGTAGGGAAATTAAAATTAGAGGTTGGCCAACCGATGCTCCTCAAGCTGATGTTGAATGCTTGCGATCTTAGGGAACAGATACATATATAGTTAATTGCCAGATACAATTTTATTTTCATTTTTTATTTATTTTTTCCTTAGATGAAGACGGTCACTTAAACCTCCTCCTATAATTTTGTAATAAATTATTTTTAGTATTTAGTTAGTAGTATTTTAACCCCTCTCATGCATTTAGAGAGGAGTCCTAAAATTTGTCAAAAACATTTCCTTAGAACATGCACTTCTACACCCTTAGAGGAGGCTTTGATGAATGAATGGAATGAGATTCGTTGATATCTGTGTTTAATGTCTGCTACTAAAATGCATTTCTATACTCTTAGTAGATATTGAATTAGGAAGAGATAAATCTATATTGTTGAAGCTCATGAGTAGAACTTGTTATCAATGGTACTTTTATCTCTTAATGATTTCCTCTTATGTGTCAGAGTAATATCTTATGTTCAGTTATTTGTATATGAAGGCTTGAATGTTTGAGTTATCATTTGGAACTTTTGTACGTTGGTGACTATTTTATTTATGCTTTAATGTATGAATGAATTATTATGCTATACACTTCTCACAATTGTTTCGGGTAATTTCTTATACGAAACAATTCATTTTTAATGACTTTTTTTCTAGTAGCAATTGAATGATCTTTATTACCAATTTCTGTTAGAAACTATTTTAGATCGCATAAATGAAAAGTTGAATCCCAAGTTAGTTTTAGAATTAGATATTTATGTTCATTAGAGTAAAATTGCATGTTTTAGATTAGACTTAGACTAAAATATTTTTACTTAGAAATCTTTAGAAAACAAAATATCAATTCTTATCATCGCACACAAATTGGGAAACTAGTCCCATTATCCATAGTCAAACCCACCATCCCAAATGGAAAAGGAGTTGCTTTCAAGATCCAGACTGGGTGGGTATCCCCGTTGTTGTAGACCCAATTTTCGGGGCTTTCAACATAATTGGCAATAGAAGGAGGGCCCCAAGCTATGAATGGCTAGTAAATCTAAATCTAAATACCATTCTGAGAGTAAATCACCCTCAACATCTTCCTCAACTTCTCCATTGCATCCCGAGTGCTTAAATCTTAAGCGAGAAGTTGAGAAAACAACAACCACTGCCACAAACCCAAAAATTTTAGAGAAATCTACTATCGAACCTCCTAAAGTTGAGTCTTTGATCCATAAACTTCAAGGATTTTCCATATCACTGCAAAAGTCTAAAATATCTCAAGGTAGTGTGACTTCTCAATACAATCTTTCTCATCCTCTTACCAGATAACATAGTGAAAAGTTTGGTATCAAAACAACTGAATTACCTCTATCTAAAAGGAAAAGACCAAAGAAGTCACCTCAAGGGTCTAATAGTGAGACTCTTTCATCATCAACATCCATTCCAACTTCCCCATTGCAAAGTCAACCATCCACCCCCCCATTTCAACTTGTTTTCCATCAGAGTACTACAACTGTAACATCCTCATCCCTACCACAAGGAATTTCATCTACGCTTTCCTCTATTAGTAGTTCAATGATGGCCCAAAACCCATGGAATCTAGGGGAAATATCATTACCTATGCCCTTGAGTCAATTATTGGCCCATCCGGAAAAATGGCTGCCCAAGTGTAATCTTGAAGTAGGTATGCTAGCAGAAGAACACATAAACAACTTTATGTTATCAGTAAATTAGATGGAGTTACTAATGAAGATGTTTTTGTTAGACTTTTTCCTTATACTTTACAAGGAGGAGCCAGATCCTGGTATTTTTTATTACCATCAGGGTCCATTACTAGTTGGGACATTTTCCAAGAGCAATTATTGACTAAGTTCGGCGATGATAGATCTACGACAACATTGATCAATGATCTATAAAATCTAAAGACTGAATCAAGAGAACCTATCAAAGATTTTAACTCGCATTTCAACAAGCTTTTCAAGAAAATTCCAACTGCTTCCAAACCTAGTGAAGAAGCTCAAAGTCAATAGTACATATCTACTTTACCATCAAACACAACGATCTTTTTTTATAGGACTAACAAGAAAACATTAGCCGAAAGCATGAAGGAAGTGATAATGATAGAAAAACATATATTGGCTTTAGAAAAGCAAAAGGCGGTCGATGAAAGAAAATCTAAGAAAGTTACTTTTAGAGATGATCCTAAGAAAAAGCAATCAAAATGCGTATTTGATTTAGAAGGATTGCAAAAAGTCCTAAAAACCATGTCTAACGAAATGGTTGACATTAAAAGAAAAGTAGCAGAGACTTCTTCTAAGAAACCCTATAAGCCATATAGAAAAAATCCTTCAACTAATTCAAAGCCTCACAATTCTATAACAAATGCAGAATCTGAAGGAGAAGAAGAGGAAGCTTCTAATGAAGAACCTACTGATGAAGATGAATTTGTAGAGCTACAGGGAATGTGGGACTTCATTATTCCCGATGAAGAGGATCAAGAGGCATCACCAGTTGGTACCAGAAGTAGAAATCAACTCGATCCTCCACAACCTAGTTCTAAATAGAGGAGCGCAAGCTCGATATCTAAGGATAAAGTTGCAGGTAAGAAATCATCACCGAAAGCAAATCAAACAAGCCCAGTCCAATCCGATTCCTAAAATCCATCTAAAACACTAATCTTTTCTAATGAGATGAAGTATAATATCATTAAATACATGAAGAAGACTAGGGCTAACATTACTTTTTGCGAACTGAGCAAATTGAAACATCAACAGAAGCTACTTTGGAAAGAGCTACATGCAATACCCATTGCACCTCTTCCCGCTACTGTAATCTCGGAAGCTTCTCATGAGATGGGAAGACCTCCAACTAATATGGCAAATAAAGTTGACCCAAATGATATTGCCTTAATTGGAGGTAGTTCAAAGTCCCATACTCCCCCATCCCTTCTCACTTATGAAATTTTAAATAAAAACTTGCATAACTGTTTGGTAGATTTAGGAGCTTCATCTAATACCTTACCTAAATCAATATGTGCAATGTTAAATGTCCAACCTCAAAAATATGCAGTACGCATAGTTTAGCTGGACCGATCGTAGGTTGAAGTAATTGGGGAAATAAATTAAGTTACCATAACACTATCATCTAATCCAAAGGTATGTCAAGTCATTGATATTTTAGTTGCAAACATTCCTGAATTTTATGGTTTATTTCTTAGTAGGGATTGGTCTAAAAAGCTTCATGGATACTTTGCAAATGACTGGTCACACATGTGGCTCCCTTATAATGGTAAACCAAATGAGATAAAGTTTGAGCGAGAAAGACACCAAAAATACATAGTGACAAAATTGGAAGGAGAAAACGAACCTGTAGCATACAACAATAATATAATTGGAAACTATTCTGTTGACTCTTTCTTAAGAAATTTTAATGCTCATACTTCGCCTTATTTAGAACATTATGTTTTTTCTCAAGTAGAAAACATTTCTCAAACATTTAGTTGTAAATGCATTAATTTTGTAGATACTCCGGTAAATAACTCTTTATTTTGGAAATTAATTTTTGATGGATCTAAGTCTAATGTTGGAGTAGGAGCAGGATGTGTATTAGTCAGTCCATAGGGGAATAAAACTATGCTAACATGTAGACTTGAGTTCAATTGCTCAAACAAAATTGCAGAATATGAAGCTTTAATGAAAGGACTGTACAGGGCAATCAGACTAGACATCAAGTATCTACAACTCTTTGACAACACTAAAATTGTTATTAAACAGGTACAAAATACTATACAATGTCTATCAGGTCATCTAAAGCATTATCAATCTTTAGTGCAAGATCTCACTAAACATTTTATAGCATTCAATATTTCATCCATTCTAAGACTCCAAAATGCTAGTGCTGACCTGCTGGCTAATGTAGCTTCCAAGCTCATTCCATCAGAAGACTATAGCCCAGACAGATTCTCAATCGAATTGATCTTTAGGCCCTCCATCCCTCATAATGTTACCAACTAGAGAATTTTTAACGATAATCCTGATATTGTAAGTTTCCTAACATCAGACGGATATTACACTAATCATATAATTGATGAAGACCAACATGGCAAATAGTTACAACAAGAGAGCACCAATAATACTATACCAAAATCTGCAGTCAAGTTGAAAGACCTATATGATCTGAAAGACCTATATGATCTGAAAGACCTATTTAAAAGGTCTACCAATTCAAAACTTCAGATTTCAACTCTGAACTATGAATTAGTAAATCTAGGAATGGATACCAAGTTGTAGAATATCAACCTAGGTCTCGGCCTAGCCCCAGAAGAAAAATTAGCCTTTGTTCGACTCCTTAAACAGTACAAAAGTGTCTTTTCTTGGAATTATGATGATCTTAAGACTTACGACACTTCAATTATTCAACATACTATCCCAATGATAGTTGATGAAAAACATGTCCAGCAAAAGCTGAGGAAGATCCGTCCTAATCTAGAAAGTCAGATTAAATTTGAGCTCAATAAATTATTGAAAGCCAAAATTATTTCCCCGTTCGACATTCTAAATGGGATTCCAATATGGTCCTAGTTAGAAAGAAAAACAAGGACATTAGAATTTGTATTGACTTTAGAAATATTAACAAAGCTTGCCAAAAGGATAATTTTCCCTTGCCTCCTATGGAACAAATATTGCAAGAAGTTGCAGGATCAAAATTAATGTCCTTTTTAGATGGTTTCTCTAGCTACAACCAAGTTTTGGTCCATCCTGATGATTAACTAAAATTCACATTAAGAACCAAATGGGGTGCTTATGCATATCAAAAAATGCCTTTTAGACTGATTAACATTGGCGCCACATTTCAAAGGGCCATGGATATCGCATTTAAGGGATTAGTAAACAAATAAGTGGTGATTTAATTGGACGACATAACATTATATTCTAAAAAATGTGGTAATCACCTCAAAGACTTAAAGCATATCTTCCAACATTGTAAAAGATATGGGGTTTCACTTAATCCAAAAAAGTCCTTTTTTGCATTAAGTGAAGGAAATATTCTTGGATTTATAGTGTCAAAATCTGGAATCCATATTGACCCCGATAGAATTAGGGAGATTTCCGAAATATCCTTACCACATAATAAAAAAGCCATGCAATCCTTCCTTGGCCAGATTAATTTTGCTAAAATATTTGTGCCAGACTTCTCAAGGATTGTGTCACCATTACAAGCAATGGTCAAGAAGAATCCGCTCCTCAGATGGGGCCAATCAGAGTATGGAGCATTCAAATTGATTAAGCAAGTGATTGTTCATGCCCCATCCCTAGCAACTCCAAATTTTTTATCCTTTCATTTTGTATACATTTGCTTCTGAGAAGTCATATGCTGCAATACTCACTCAAGCCAATCAAGACAAGTTAAAAGCCCCAATTGTCTTCTTTAGTTCAAATTTGCAAGGGGCTGAATTAAATTATTCTGACGTTGAAAAACAAGCTTATGCTGTTTTTTATGTGATTAAACATTTAGACCCTTTCTTCTTAAGACCCATACAAAAATCATAGTACTGTTTCCAGTGGTGATAAATCTCTTAGTACAAAAAGACGTGGGTGAAAAGAGAGTAAATTGCATCACTGCCCTACAAGAATATGATGCTGAGGTCAAGCGAGCAAATATTGTAAAGGGTCAAGGCTTTTGCAAGATGTTTGCTGGAGCATCACTTATTTATGAAATACCATCTCCAAATCAAGAAGTACAAATGTATGAGGTAAGCCTAAATGATATTGATTCAAGATATGCTGATATCATATTTTATCTAAAAAATGGATATGCTCCTTCAAATCTGAATTATACAAAGAAAAGAGCCCTAAGATTAAAAGCCAAGCAGTATCAACTCGTAAACGATGTACTTTTTAGGATGAATTATGATTTTATTCTTCTTTGATGTCTTAAGAAATTTGATGCTGAAAAGGTGTTGCACGAAATCCATGATGGACCAGTAGGTGGACATTATGTAGGAGATGTTATGGCACATAAAATTTTGCGCACAGGATACTATTGGCCTACACTATTTAAAGATGCACATAACAATGTAAGGAAATTTCAAGTTTGTCAAATTGCTACCGGAAGACAGAAGAAACGATCATTGCCTTTGCAACCAGTCAATATCAATCAACCATTTGATCAATGGGGATTGGATATAATAGGTAAGATTGTTCCTCACTCTTCTAAATAGCATAGGTATATCGTTACAGCTATAGATTATTTTAGTAAATGAGTAGAAGTAGTTCCTCTCAAGACAACTAATGTTGAACATATCATTGATTTGATAGATCAGTTCATAATCACGTGGTTTGGTCTACCCTCTGCTTTAATGTTTGATAATGCATCATAGTTTTCTAGTAATGCTATGACTGAATTTGCACTTAAAAGAAGTTTTAAGCTTAAATATTTTGCCAATTTTTACCCACAAGGGAATGGGTTGGCCGAATCAACGAATAAAAAATTAATCAGAATCATTAAGTGAACCATTGATCAGAATCATAAAAATTGGCACAATTCTTTGACGTATGCTTTGTGGGTAGATAGAATAACTCAAAAAGCCTCCATTAGTACTTCCCCCTTTAATTTAGTTTATGGGAAAGAAGTAGTTCTACTAACTCATCTAGCAATTCCTTCTCTGGCCTTAGTTCAATCTATTAATAAAATACCAACTTCATCTTTACAACTAAGGCAACTGCAGATCCTTAAGCTAGAAGACCAATGAGAATAGGCTAAAATTACACATGCTCATCATCAAGCATTAGTAAAGGCTTCCTTTGATTCAAACATGGTATCTACGAAGGATTTTCAAATGGGAGATTTAATACTGAAATGGGATAAGCTCACGAAGAAAAAGGCAAACATTCTAAATTCCAATGAATGTGGCTTGGACCATTCCAAATTGTTAAAATCATAGGTCCATCGACTTCATGTTGTAGAATTTAGAAGGGAAAAGAGAATCTTTACCTGTTAATGGGTAGATCCTTAAAAAATACTTTCCATAGAAGATGACCTTTTCTATTTTTGTAAATTATTGTTTATAGCTCTATTTTGATAATAAAACAGGTTGTAAATGGTTAGCTTTGGAATTCACAAAAAATATTAGTGTTTCTTTTAGATTTGTTTTTCACTTGTCTAAATAGAACTGATTTGGAAAATTGATCATTATTATTGAAAATACAATCAAATGCTACAAGCTTGAAAATTTTATTAGTTTCATCCTTACCAATTTTGATAAAAACAATCTTTAGTGGGATTTTTTTTTACATCAGTCATGAAAATGTATTAATAACAAAACAAAAGTTCTCAATAGAAAAGTTGTCTCCAAAAAACTCTATAATTTCCATCCAGAGCTATTCTTAAGGAACAAATGACTTCCTCCCCACCTAGGGAATTACGAGTTTCAAGGAGTAATCCAATGATACACTATAGAATTGAAGAATAAGAGGTCTCACCACAAGCTGACTTAGCATGATCATAGATATTATAACTTTCTGACATTGCAAAAACTACATACCAAAACAGGGCAATGACTCAAGATTGTTGCAATCAAAATACAAGGGGTCTCATCGCGATCCAACTTTCTCATCAAAGTTATAAATAAAGTGAATGGCACTGTCATAATTTGGCTACCAAATGAAGATATTGTTCTTTAAGAATCAAAAGAAAACAAAAGCAATAAGTGTGGATATGGATTTATCTTTGAAATTTGTATTTTTCTCAAGGTAGGATATAGGATCATTGATGGGTAACAGGTAACCCTGTCGAGGCTATGAACACCTGCTGGCCACAGAGGCTCTACCTATGACAAATTAGCATACTTGAAACTGATCTACAGAGATTTCTTCATTTTTATCTTTATAAAAGCAAGTAGTGGTTGATGTAAATACAATGACTAGCTATGGGAAGAAAATGATTAGAATTAGCACTAAAGAAACAAACTACCATTAATGGCTAAAAACTTTATGCATTTTATGTTTCTATAATAAAGTTTTATTTTCCAAAAGACGTTTTAGTTTTGGAAGTTCTAGAAAAATCAAAAGATAATCAGAGATAACTGGTTCTTCCTAGTGAATCGCCAATTGTTGTGGCCAACAACAACCCCCCTTTTATTTAGTTTTATTACTAAAACTAAATAAATGGGGACCTTTCAAAACAATAAAAAATAGCACTTATAATTCCCTTTGAATAAAAAAAATCATCATAAACTTAGGAAAATATCCAAAAAACCCAAAAACTTAAGTTTTTGGTAAGTTTCAAATAAAATCATTCTTTTAACAATAAAACATTGCATTGCAAAAAGGTAATGGAGGGCATCATATAAGCAAAACTTTGAATTTTGAAAATGCGATGCGATATTGCACGCCTTAAAGATTCATCACACATCGCAAATTTCATATGCTGCAAGTATCACCTAATATAAAACATCTCGATCCCCTGATATGTGATAAAGCATCTCGCAAATCGCATCTCGCGATCGCATAAGGAAATAAATGATTGTTAACAAAAAGGATTAGCAATATTGCAATCTGCAATATTGTCAAGCAAATCGTAAAAATGTTTTATCACAGATTGGCAGGGCTCATCATTCAATAAAGTATTTCTCATAACCCGATACCAAGTTATGGGTATTAATGTCAATTTAGTGGTTGGTTGATGGTCATTTATGAGATAAGATTTAGATCTAATCGAAAGGTTGTTTCACGTAGGGTGATATATTTGATATGATTTTGAAGTTAAGAGTTTTCCTATCACCTTATCTCTTAACATTATTCTTTCCTAACTTGTGAACTTGCAGGAGCAACAAGCAGAATAATATATGCAGCAGTGTTCAGAGCGTAATGGGAAAGAAGGGAAAAGCTCTGGTTGCTGAGGAAAAAGAGATGACACCCTTATTCACAGACACCACCTGTACCAGAGAAGATGACATATCCACTTGGGAAGGCATGTACAGTCTGCTCAAAGAAGAAAACCCTAGATTTATGGAAGTTACAGTAACAACAGACACACATGGGTCATCTGAAGCCTCACATACTAAACTCGCATGTTCATTCCTGCACCGAATAGTATCAAGGCCTAAGATACTTCCATATACAGACATGGTTAGATGGGTATTAAACAGTGCTGATATAACAGATAGAAAATTCAAGTCACGGATCCAAGAGCTCATTAGGTCATTCACCCCACAATATTTAATGGTGATGTATCATTTACCAGAGCTACAGGCAAGCTACAAAAAATAGTTCATGGAGAAGTTCGCCAAAGAAAATGAAGACTTGGTGGAGTGCACCAAGAACTGGTCGACAAGGGAAGAGCCATTGAAAAAGGACAAACATGGTATGTACAGTACTGATTCCCTCTCCTCCCCATATTGTTTTGTTGCTGCTAGGCTATGTAGGCTATTTGGAAGGCCTAACATCAATAAGTTTTCATCCAAGTGGCTATCCCTATTACATGTAGCCACTAATGCCACTATTATGGATCAGGCTCAGATATTGTTTGATAACGTAGCCTCAGCTATTTGGAACTACCGGTCTAAAAGAACTGCCTCTTAGATGATTTATCCTCCTTTCTTTTTAGCTGCTTATGTTATGGATGCAATCTGTTTTGTTACTAGATTTCCATTAATGGGTTGGAGGTGGACTGTACAGAATCTTTTGCCCATTCACATTTACCATAAGGAGTTGTGGAATTCCAATTTTATCTCATACTTTCACAAAATTTGTCATGGAGTTATGATACCTCTTTACATAATTTTGCATAATAAGGACACCCCGAGATTTTCCCCTGAAGCAGAAGTTGATATTATCCCTCTCAGAATATGGTTTGGGGAAGAATTTTTCACTTATGTCAGAGTATTTGGAAGCATTGCTTCCCCCTATGTGCTATCCTTATATGTTCCTGATAAGTTATTGGCTCGAGAAATTGCCTACCAGACCTGCAGGGTGGGAGGAATGAGAAAAGAATTGAAAGACAAGAAAAAGGCCATCAGGCCGCAATTTCCTATGGCCTGTGGGGCCTTTTCACTGTTTGATTTATGCCATGCATTCAGAGAAGTAGACAACATGCTAAGTCTACGACTGTTCAAGTTTCTAGGGAGACAATTCAATTCCTATGATGTAATTAAGAATTTTAATATGGCTACCAAGATAAAGGTATTCACCAAAGAAGATGATCTCTTTGATGATATCTTCCAGCAGAAAAGTACACTGAAAGATGTTTTGCATATGGCTCAAATTAAATTCCCCCCAGCAGGATTCCAAGAATTCAAACTATACAAAGAGAGGAGATTAACCAACATCCCCTTGGATAAGTTGTGCTTAGAACTAATAAGGGAGCCAACTCCTAGTGTCAGTTTAAGTGGAAGCTCAGGTACAGACAAGTCTGGGTCGAAATCTGGGAAAGATTCACAAAATACTCTAAAAGGTTCAAGAGTGACCATAATAAAAGTGAAGGGTCAGTTAGAGATACTTCCCAATATAAAGAGCACCTAGAGCAACAAGTTTTGACGACCCCACAGGTGAAGGTTCCCCCTCCACTCATCCAGCTACCAAAGCTAGTGAGAACTGAGCTGGATAAGGAGTGGGAAACATTTAATGAATTGATTAATACTGAGGAGAAGAACATGAAGACAACTAAGAGTACAGTGTAGACAATGACAAATATGGTCATTGAAATAGTTAGAAATGCCCCAGAAATGTAGCATATTCCCATAACCCCATCATCTGAAGTCATGCTGAAAATAGAGGAGATTCCTCTTCCAGATGTATTTTATAGCCCGCAACACAAGGCAGTGGTAAGAAGACAAATAAAGAAATGAAAATTGGACAGCATGCTCTAACCTGAGGCAGAACAGGTAGATGTCCTTTAGCGAGACCCTACAATTGACCCTACTGAAGATTTGACTAAGTTATCCTAGATCGCAAGAGCCTATGCTTCTGCTACTATTGATAAAGTGTCTAAGGTATAGCTATTACTCAAGGAGAAAGAGGAACAAATCCATGTTTTGCAACAACAGCTACAGTAGGCCAGTGTCAACTGAGAAGTAGAGGAGAAGTCAAAAAAATTACAACAGGATTTTCAATAGATGCAACTAGGGTATCAGAGTAGTTTGGCTAAAAAGGAAAATGAATTACCCACCATGCTAGAAATGCATAAAGATGACCCCAAAATTTCAGAGTTTGTCTCAGAAGCCCTTCCCTTGAACGACCAACTCTTGCAACAGCAAGAGGCACTATGCCAAATAATATGGCAATGGAGTTCTCATTATGAGATGAGCGATAAAATTACAAGTCAAGTTATGGATTTATGACTAGACTATGATTTAATTGATAAAAGAATTTCTGATTATTTGATTTGGCAGGAATCAGAGGAAGGGAAGAAAGCAAGCTTGCTCAAAATCAATGAAGCCCACAAAGAAATGTTGTTCCATAAGTGGGTTGTACAAATTAAAAAGGTAGAACGAGCAGCGGAAGAAGCAGCGATAGCAGCAAACAATGTCATTGACTGTGTCAATGAAAATCTGCATAGACCAAACCTGATAGCAGAAACCACTCTGGGATTTCTCCCAAAGGCACAACAACTGAAAACAAGCTAGAAATAGAAGGTTGAGGAAAAGGTAGAGTCCATCAAAAGTTAACCAAGTTGATTTTGGACACTTACTGCAAGTACTTAGTTAAACCACACAGTCAATGCATGACTCTCAAGTGCCTTACAAATTCTGCCGAGAAGATAGTGCCAGCACTTGCCGATTCTATTTTTGTAGGGCAATTAAAATCAGAGGTCAGCCAACAGACGCTCCTCAAGCCGATGTTGAATGCTTGCGATCTCAGGGAACAGATTCAGGGATAGTTAATTTCCAGATACAATTTTAGTTTCATTTTTCATTTATTTTTTCCTTAGATGAGGACAGTCATAAACCTCCTCCTATATTTTTGTAAAAAACTATTTTTAGTATTTAGTTAGTAGTATTTTAACCCCTCTCATGCATTTAGAGAGGGGTACTATAATTTTTTTAAAACATTTCCTCAAAGCATGCACTTCTGCACCCTCTGAGGAGGTTTTGATGAATGAATGGAATGAGATTTATTGATATCTATGTTTAATGTCTACTACTAAAATGCATTTATGTACTCTTAGTAGATACTGAATTATGAAGAAATACATCTATATTGTTGAAGCCCATAAGTAGATCTTGTTATCAATGGTACTTTTATCTCTTAATGGTTTCTGCCTATGTGTCAAAGTAATATCTTATCTTCAGTTATTTGTATATGAAGGCTTGAATGTTTGAGTTATCATTTGGCACTTTTGTATGGTGGTGACTATTTTATTTATGTTTTAATGTATGAATGACTTATTATGTGATACACTTCTCACAATTATTTCGGCTAATTTATTATAGGAAACAATTAATTTTTAATGAATTATTTTCTAGTAGCAATTGAATGATTTTTATTACCAATTTTTGTTAGAAACTATTTTAGATCACATAAGTGAAAAGTTGAATCCTAGGTTAGTTTTACAATTAGATATTTCTGTTCATTAGAATAAAATTGCATGTTTTAAATTATAAAACAATTTTACTTAGAAATCTTTAGAAATTGAAATATCAATTCTTATCATCACACACAAATTGGGAAACTGGTCCCATTATCCCCAGTCAGACCCACCATCCCAAACAGAAAATGAGTTTCTTTCAAGGTCCAGACCGGGTGGGTATCCCCCCATTGTAGACCCAATTTTTGGGGCTTTTAACACGGTTGTATAATAGTTTGGATTTTATGGTGAAAACACATAGGTTCCCATGAGTTGGCTCACTCATTGAAACCAAACACGGACCCCAATTTAGGCAAGAGATTGAAGATTACTTGGGGAAAGTAAGGCAGATTGCCACCAAGGAGGATTTGGAGATGAAAAGATAAAACATGTAGAATTACATCGGTGGTCCTGTCCAGATTATAAAAATGTTGCTCTTGCTTGAGAGGGATGTTAAAAGTAGCTCCAAGTCATTGTACCTAGATGCTATGGGAACTAGAGCCTGCCTCCATCCAGATACCATCACATAGTTTGGGGATGTCATTGCATAGTACTTAGCTTGGCACCGATATGTGACCAAGAAGCATTAAGTGAAAGTTATTGAGCTAGACTTTCCCCAAAGTCAAGCATAATAGCTTTTTGTCTTGTTATACTGTCAAGTTGTCTCTACCATGTTTTTTCTTATGTGGGTACAAGTGTAAATTGTAATATTATTTGTAGTTATGTTGTAAGTATAATTTCAAGTGTTAGTACTAGAATATAAAAAATCATGATGTAAAGTAATGACTCATTTTGTAGAGAAGTTGAATACTCATGAGGGTAGTCGAAAGGTCACAAAGGGGAGTTAAAGAGTCACTCATTCTTGTTATAAATAAAACCTCATAAATCATGCAACAAGATTTTGGCTCAGCTTAGGCTTAAAAGGATCCTGGGAGTATTATGAAGAGCCTTGGCTTCTCTGTAGCATATAGCAAGTATACTTCTTTTGAGGAGCAACCGTTTTTTACTTTAATATTCCACTATCAGGGTTAATGGTCTGTCAATGGTGTATGTATGAATGGAACTTTCACTTATAACAATAAAATTAGAACCAACACGCTTTCATGCATATGTTGTGAATATAGTAGGACTATTCTTTTTGTATTTGGAATGTATGTTATTTAAATTACACTTATGCTTATGAACTATTTTGTTTTCATTTGTATTAATCTTGTTGACCATGTGTTGTTGTATCAACTCACCACTTTAACTTGTAGACTATTTTGCATATTAGCTTGTGATGTCATTACGCTCATGTGTTCCTTTTAATATGTGTACTATTATGGTCTTCTAAAGGTCACACTTCCTTTTTCCTTCATGTGTTGCAACCTTCATCCATCGCACTTGAATCTCCACAAGGTCACACACTTTCTCTGACCCAAAGCTACCATATGTCACTCTACATGTTTTCATAGTCAAGGCATAAAATTGCCACCCACTACTAGGACTCCTACTCCGAATGGTATGAGGTCCAGCTGGGACTTCATATCGGGGGGATCGCATGAGTTTTGGTAGGTCCAACACCATGAACATTTCTAGCACTAAAAGGAGGGCTAGATGACAAGATGAGCCCTTGAATTTTGTTTTGAATGTTTTCACTCATTTAATGAATTCTTCCATAAAAATAACCCCGACATCTTTTTCCAGAAACATAAGTCTACAAGTTCTGGCAATTATCATAGATGACTTGTCAACACTAAAATTGCATGGCGAGCGTGAAACAACCTTATCTAAGCATACTTCTCATGTTCTTGAATTTTACATAGAACACAAAATCCATTGTGATGATGTTGGTTGTAGGTTATTCATTCTCACATTAGAAGGGCGCATAAGGGAATGATGTTGCACATTGACTGTTTCCTCAATATACTCTTTCGACATCTTGTCACAGAACTATTTCACACTTTTGATATGTATGATCATAAATTTTTTTGCAATAAAAATTTGCAATTGCAAAAATCACCTGATGAATCACTACATCATTTTCATAATCATTTCATACATTTTTGTTTTGAAATTCCTAAATCTTATGTTGATTGGCCTTTCTTGACAGGGATATTTCAATATCTTGTTCATATTTCAAAAAATCCACATGAGTTTAAATCTTTCAAACCTCTCCCATCATACTTTGGTATTAGAGCTTTTAAATATGTGATGGATGAGGTTATTGTTCCAAGTGACCGTTTGTCCCTTTCTCATCAAAAAACTCTAGTTCTGCCAGTTAAGGTGGGAGAATTTGAGAATTCATCCATTAATCTATCGCCACCTTTGCCCACCTCACATACTCAGAATCATGGTGTAGGTTTGGAATGTGAATCTAATGGTTGATGAAGTGTTATCTCCTCTACCTCCATCCTTTGGTCCCTATGATCCTCTGAATTGTGATGTGTTGTGTTCATTTGTTTCAAATCTCTCTTTTGAAGTTCACGACGGTCAAGTTCTAGATGGAGTTGGGGTTGAAAACCCAACCTACAATATCATTTTTAGTGAGTATGTTAGGGATTTTCAAGGACAATCTGTGGTGAAGGATGACCTCCTTCGGTTCACACATCTTTCGCATTATCCTAAAATTTTCCACACTTATGCCATTCTTGTCGAATCTTGTGAAAACTTAGTTTATGATGATTTTTCTACTTTCAATCATTCTTAGAACATGTGGAATGCCATTTTTCATTTGAATGTGGAGAGGAAAAATATTGTCTACCTGATCCTCCCAATCTCTCATCTTATCTTTCTAAAAATATACAGGGTGAAATTTCTCATTCTCCATCATCCCCTCTTTATGATTCATTGAACCATGAGGATGCCTCTCTTTTTAATTTTGAACTTTCTGATGATGGTTGTCATGATCCTTTCATTGATTCATTCGATCATGATTTTGATTTTTCCACTATCGATCTTTCTAAGCCACCCATCATGATCCATATTCTAGTCAATTGGAACTTCTCCAAGTTGTCGAGACAGTTTAGCCTGATCTAATGGTTATGTAAAGTTTTCATAGTCTTGAGATCAGTTCCACTTTCAATAAAAAAAAAAAATTTAAATATTTATAGGATCCTCATCACTCCATTGTACACATTGAAAATCCATTTGTTTTATGATTTCCACATCCTCCATCGGTATCACACGATCCTATCGCTTAGTCATTAGAAGAGTCTTATATGGCGATCATGGTTTCAAATAAATAAAAAAATCTTCTTTCTTTATGTTCGCCCATTTTCACAGTTCAAACTTTTGTGCTTGCATGTCTTTAGGTCGCAGTGTGTCTACACCTCACCATGCACCTGCAAAATGTCTCCCATGTGCATTTTTTTCCTTCTTTTCTGCAGATTCTTTCAACCTTCAAATGTTTTTGTTTGAACTATCTTATCTTTTTTGTTTTTTGTTATGCTTGTATATGTTTCTAGACTTGCATTCACTCACCTACGTAGGCCATCCAATGCCCCAGTAGCTACATTGGAAGTATCATTTCACATGAGTCTGGCCTATTCACTATTAGGTTAGGAGTAGGAGTAGTTGTTTTCTTTTTATCCTTATTTCTTTCACATGTTATATTTTACTTTCCACTCCACATTTTATTCATTTTATTTGCTCTCTATTTAGTCATGGGATAGCTTCCCCTTGAGACCGTGTTTGGCTTCTTAGACAAGTAAGGTGAAGTCCAAGAGGAAGTTATACTTCTTTAAACACTTGGTTATATGTTTATTCCCTCTCTTTATGTGAATCTTTCATTTATTTTTTCGATGATATTCTGATGGAAAATACGTTCCTTTCGAAGAGAGACATAGTGAAATCATGATGCTTTCACTTTTAACTAGTACCACCTATTCTAATTGGTTTTCTATTATCGGTTAATCATTTTCATCTAATTCAAGTTGAGTAAGGAGGGGAGGAATACCTTAACAAGTATCTCAAAGGTGTATGTAAATATCCTTGTTTGAAGGAACAACCTCTTCCGCTCTCAATAAGCCGGGATCCCTCTTCCACCCCCCATGAAATAAATAAGCGCCTATGCACAGTTCTATGAACAAAAAAATGTAAAATGAAATAAAGGGTGAAAGAAGAGAAAGTCTTCTTGTGTAGAGAGGTAAAGCAAGCAACTCTATCGCAGTATTGTCAAGGTTGGTTGGTCGTGGATAAATGTTTGTATTCCTGAAGTGACTCCATCGGGTACTGTCCAAGCCTATTGGAAGCAAAGAAACACTAGAGATGAAAACTAAGAATTAGACAATATCTTTTACTTGTGCATTTATATACTCCTCATCCCCAATCGAAACAACTATGTTTGAGTTGGCTTGCTATGCATGATGTTGATGAAGAGAATGGTAGGGACTATATCCTTAACTAAAGATAAGTGAGGAAGTTGTGGTAAACAATGAAATGAACAATATTTCTAGAAGATTTAGATTTTATTTGCATGAGACAAGATTCATTGAGAGAGCTATAGCTCTACCAACGTGTCACCAATGTTATAGCAGCTACAACCACCCTCCAAAATTTTTCCTATGCTTAGATTTCGAAGCCTACACCTCTATCCACAGGAGCTTACCTTACACTACTATCAAGTATTATTGACTTGATTGAGACTTATGTTTTTCACTTGTGATTTGCTCACTTCTTTTCACACTTAACTAATTTTAATAAGTCACAAGCTAACCTCCTAACTTGGTATGTCAGTAGTTTTGGCCTTTCCTCAAGAAACTGTACAATCCTTGAGGGAAAGCAACCTTGATGATTGAAATTTCATAGTTCTAAATGTCAGTCTATCTCAAGCTTAGAAACTGCACAAAGATGAAAGGAAGCCCATAAATTGTTTAATGCATCCCTTGAGCTGAGAAACTATGCAATGCACTAAGCAAAAAAGTCTGCCTAGTTCCTTAGAATTGCACAATCATTCCCGACAACGTGCATGGAAATTTTCCTGAGGAAGCCAAGAAAGTTAATGGGAAAAAATAATTCCTAGGAAGTAGTGATCCATTATTAGTTTCTCGAAGGTGGAACATTTCTACTTTTAGAAGTTTTCATCAAGTGTCACTTTTCCTTGATTTTAGGAATGCGCATCATAAACCCTTGTTTGCTCAAATCTAGATAACTCATGCCTCTAGAACTCATTTTCACATTCAAACTTGGAGCTCTAGCATTCCCAAAGAGATCAAGGGACCTTCAGTGGGGTCATTGTCACTTTTGTGGGTGAGTTTCATTTTTATCACCTTTTGTCGCTTTTATGTCACTTTGTAGAAATTTTGAATAATTTAACACATATTCAACAGAGATTATCCTGATCATGTACTATTGTGGAAAACATACACAATACATAAGCTCCTCTACGTTGATCATCAATATAGCAGCATCAATAACAATAAAACATCAAGAGCATTCACACATTAACACAGTATGTATCCCGGGGAAAGCATCTCGCTAAAAACCCCAACTATCTTATATTAATGATTGAGGCATGTAACATTACAAAGTACAATGCTTATCACAAGCAATCCAGTACCAGCTCCACCTGTTACACACAATACAGCTAAGATCTGAATCAATCACTGGCTCAAATCTCTTCCACTGCTTGCCTGCCTCCCCTGCTCAATACCTGCATGAGAATGAATGATAATGGCTCAAGAAAACTCGTATTTACTTGGAAAAATCATGTGAGCACAAGCTACAATGTGGGAAAATACGTGGGCAAACTCATTGGCATACTCAATCCCTGATTTGTGCAAGATCTGGTGCACAACTATAGTCACAACTGATAGCAATCTGATTCTCTAACACCTGTCCCTGCTGAACTGAACATGCACTGACATGCAACTGAGTTAACTGATGTATTCATTAGTTGTATTATGAGTTAATAACTTGTGAATTAATTAATAACTTATTCACCCAACTCATCTCTAGTCTATTTGCCAGTTAGACTAAATACAACCAGTTTAACAAAGCTAAACTGAACACAACTCCATCAACTGCACCTCCAGTCCATTAAACTCAACTCACTTGAGTTCTACTGAAGTCATGCATGCAAATATTCAACTAACCCATAAGAACCACGTATTTCCTTCATGCAATTGCATGTGCTACATCCGTAGCTCGAACTGAAGTGCTCCAAGAGAATAAGATTAAGTTTATAGTCCAAATATTATTGTGAGATAATAATATTTGACTTTTCTATTTTTGACAGCCAGTCTAAAAATAGACTTGATCACTCACATTGTGATCACTCACACTTTCATCAAAAATAGAAGTCCATCTATTTTTCCAACTTGATCAATCATCCATAAACAACAACCTGCAATCCATAGACATGATCAATATGTCTAAAAATAGACATAGTCTAAAAATAGACTTGCGCCAAAAATAGCCTGCGGGCCCACTTAGTGAAGGCGACTCTTTTCACAAAGCTCCATCATCTTGTTGCAATCTCAACACTCCCTCTCGACAAGATATGGATTATCAGCAACCCCTATCCTGCCTCGGTGGTACTCGAATTTGCTCCTGGTGAGAGCCTTCGTCAGAATATCAGCATCATGATCCTCCATTGGAATGTACGAAAGTAACATGATCCTCCGCTGCACACAATCTCTGATATGATGGTACCTGATG
>APFE030250049.1:1473-34165 GCA_000404065.3 Pinus taeda
TATTAATGATAGGGGAAAGTGTATGAACATCACGATACAAGTTTTTCTAATGATTTGGCCATCGAAGAGAAATTGCCTTCAAAACCCTAGGAGAGGGAAATGAACCTTACCTAGGCACAACTAAAGCGTGAACAAGGTGTAAAATGACCCAATGGAACCTGACATGATGATAACAACCTTCTGAATGATGATAGACTTAGATGAATGGTGACATGGACCGAAATTTGGGAAACTTTGAAAGGAGTGAAAGCAAAGCCTAGACCTAATGCCTAGTGACCAAATTTTGCTTGAAGACTCACTGAAATGACAAAATTTGATTTTGACACCTTAAAATCACTTGTAAGAGCATGTTTGATCACTGGAGGAAGGCTGCAAAGACTGACACTAACACATGTGATCTACTACCTTAGTCAGAATCTCCTCGACACTAAAACGTGTTATGCACATGTCGAGAAGTTGTCTTTGGCTGCCTTTCAGGGTTTTCAACTCTTTCGACACTATATCCTTTTACGTACGACTAGAGTGATTTCTGAATGCAAACCTATGACCTATATCCTAACTCGTCAATTGTTGGGGGACAAGTATTCTAAAAGGATCATTATGCTGCAAGAATTCAATTTTGTCTTCACTACGGCCAAATCTAAGAAGTCGCTTGTTTTCGCTGAATTGATTTGGTCCCATCCCTCCAAAGCTCTCCCTTCTGGTGCAAATGAAAAACTTCCAGATGAGACCCTTTTCCTGATTAGCACCCTTGATCCATGGTATGGTGATATCATCATGTATCTCCAAACCTCCACCTTTTGGTTTGCGTTGACCAAGGATGATTGTTGAAGGATTTGGCATCATTCCCAACCCTACTGTATTATTAGCGATACTTTATACCTTGTCAGTGTCGATTATGTTCTTCGTCGATGCCTCATGATCGAGGAAGCTGACAGAGATCTCAATGATTCCAACTCTGGGGCATGTGGTGTTCATATGTCTGGTTACACTACAGCTCAAAAAATCCTTCGCAATGGTTATTTCTGGCCGTCTATATTTAGAGATTACATTCTTGCCGTCTGCAAGTGTCACGAATTCCAAATTCACCAGCACAAGATGCATGCCCCACTCACTCACCTACACCCCTTCATTACTTTTGGTCCCTTTGCCCAATGGGGCATCAATTATATGACATGTAACCCTCGTTCAGCCAGGGGGCATGGCTATATTATCGTCGTTGTGGATTATTTCACCAAATGGGCCAAAGCGATGCCTACATATTCTGCAGATGGTAAGACGGTGGCTCAATTTCTTTTTAACCATGTTATTTCTAGGTTCATTGTACCCGAAGCCATTGTCATAGACCATGGCTCCCATTTCCAAGATTACATGATGACAGAACTAACATCGGCATTGGGCTTGCACCATGATGGCTCAACCCCATATTACCCTCGGGCAAATGGCCAAGTTGAAGCCGTGAACAAGGTTTTGGTTACTATGCTTCAGTGTACTATTGGGATGCATCTCATGCTTTTTTCAACTCTATGGGCCTACCGAACTTCAACCAAAGATGCCACTGGTTTCACACCTTTCTAGCGGGTCTATGGTCTAGAAGCAACATTGCAAATCAAATGTGAGATTCCTTCACTCAATATAGTTGTTGAACTCCTCCCCAAAACATCACCTCAAGAGTAATGCCTCTTATATTTAGAATGACTGGACGAGACTTGTCATCTCGCTGCCTTGGTCATTGAAGCACAAAAGAAACGGGGCAAATCCCATTTCAATCAGTCGGTCTCCCCTCATGCTTTCTCTGAGGGTGACTTGGTCCTGCTATACGACAAAGCTAATGATAAGATGGGGGCAAGAAAGTTTGAACCTATGTGGCATGGGCCCTATATGGTAAAATTAGTTTTGTGGAAATGAGCCTATGAGCTTATTGATTATGAAGGAAATCCTCTCGATAAGCCCCGAAACAGGATTTACCTTAAAAAGTACTATGCTTAGGTCATCTTGCATGGATACTTATGTACATTTGTGTGTGACTCATTTTTCTACGACGTGGTTTTATGTGATAGTATTCAAACATCTTTCCTGTTTACTATGCTTTTCTTGCTTTGTAGATGTCTGCAACTCCTCACATTGGTTTTACCGATGGTGCTTGTAATAGTACCCAGAACCTATCATCCATGGCATGGGCTATCTATGACCCTAACAGTGAGTTGATTGACCTTCAAGGTATATGCCTGGGTCATACAACCAACAACATTGCTGAATACAGTGCGGTCATTGAACTGTTGGCAGAAGCCATCACTTTGGGCATCAAGGAATTGGTTGTCAACCTAGATTCACAGCTTGTCGTCCTTCAACTCAATGGGCAATATTCCGTCAAGAACCCTCAAATATTGAGAATTTATCTCCATATCCATCTATTGGAAAGACATTTTTATTATATTACATATCATAATATTCCTAGATGCATGAGTACATTGACAGATGCATTAGCTAATTACATGTTGGATAGACTTTTACAAAACATATAAAAGATAAGGCAAACCATTTGTGATAATGTTTGATAAATCAGAACCCCAAAAAATAATATGTGTGTCTATAATAACATCAGTTGCTTGCAGGCCTCGTACATTCGTGGCATGCAGGCCTCAAAAAATATGTAGGTGTAGGACCTAGGAACTACTCAGCATGGTGGTCATGGCACCACGGGACAGCTCACGTAACATGACTTAGCAGTTAGCAGATCCGATCTGAGACACTATGTGCCTCTGGTACCAACTGGGCATGTCTCCTATCTGAGCATACTCCAGGATACCATGAGTCAACCCCTCGAGGTTCCTCACGATCTCCTCCTCGTTATCATTCCCTTCCTGATCAGGGGTGACAACATCAATAGGGAGGGGGATGTGCCTAGCTATTGGGGACATCCCAGCTGGCTGCTTTGGTCCAACATCTGCATAAAAAAGAGAAATGTTATAAGCATGCATATACCAAAAACAATTAAAAAATATCAAAATCAATTTTTAGTTTTTACCTTCGTCATCGAAGTCCTCTCCATCTGGTAAGGGCATATATGGATCTCCACAGAAATCAATGTTGTTGTATTACTAGTCCTCAACAATGATCTTCTGTCATCGTATCCATGAGAAGAATGCAGGTCGGTATGACATATGCCGACCCGTAGTGATCAAGACATCAAATGGATTTAGCGGGCCATCTATGGATCACATGGCGTAAGAGGATCAACCTCATTGAACTGATACTGGAACAGTGGCACTCGTTCTAGGAAAAAGGTCACGAGTATTGATCCGAAGACAAATTTCTTCAGATTCCCCAACTTGGTCTTGAACAACTGGCGCTTGATATTTATCTTCATGGCCTATGCCCAGTTGAAGATCGTAGGAGCTATGCAGTCAATAGTGTAAAGGAACTTCGACTTGTTAGTCTCATGTTCCATCTGGGACTCTGCCACTCTATTGATAGTCAACAGAAGCACCCTTAGTGTCAAATCCTGCACACTGGAAATCTCTATCTTCCCACTCTTGGATTTCAGGGCCTAAGGGTAGTGTTCGGCAAGCAGGGAAGATATGCTTGCCCCGACCGACTGTGACCCATACAAATTCACTAGGTCACCTCTACGAGACAGTCTAGTGATGAAGTAGATATCTGAAGTTGTCAAGTCCAGCTCCTGGTCCCCAATGACAAAAATATCACGATTGATGTTGCAAAGGCTTATCAAGTATCGAAGCAACTCAGGTTGGGAACGCATCCCTAGTGTAAGTAAAAATTTGAGGAGCCCCAACGCCCTCAAAGCCTCCAAGAAATTTGGATCATTCAATTCATAGGAGTCAACATATTCGTGTTCTCTTTCCTTCCAATCCACCATTTTCAACAATTTCTCTCCTGCAAAAGCTATTAATTTGAGTCAATTATCAATTTTGGTACATAAAATTCAAGTTTTAACGATCATTTTTTGAGAAAGAATGGTTTTTCTGCATCCATGGCACCAACACGCCTATTTTAGAAACAGTTGCACCAGTCAGCACAGAGGGTTATGAAAATCAACCTTGACCAGCACGATCCCGTGCCCGGAAATCACGCCGACCGAGGGAAAATTTTTTTCTCAAAAACCTCCATAAAAACCCAAAAAAAATGGCTAAAAACATAAATGAATGGCATGAAAATGGAGCTCAGGGCTTCGGCTATAACCTGGAATTGATGTCTCTTCAATTGACCTCCCGGATCTCCCACAATCTTCTGCAGAACAATTAGGGAAAAAATGGGTAAAAAGTCTTCACTCCAAAGGTAAAATGGTAAATGGTAAAAATACATTTACTTTCCCCTTTTTATTCATTTTTTCATGAAAATATTAGGTTTTGTAAATATTTTTGACCTATTTTACCTCAAGGACTCAATAATACGCTTTGCCTTACTTGTGCAACAACAGGTGATGGATGTTTGACGATGACGATGAGTCACATTTCAACTCTTTTCTCGACTTGTTAAACTCATATGAAAAGATTGCTGATTATTTTTTCCCTTTTTGACTCGTTAAAGAGAATAAAAATGAGGGGTCCGATTTCAGCTATTTTCCAACCCTTTAAAATTGAAAATATGGTTGAGCCCTTGTCATTTCAAACTCGTTAATGGATGTGAAATCTCATGCGCCCAATACAATTTTACCCTTTTTTTGGGCTAGGATGCACTATTTATGAAAACGTTATTCCTTGACTGAAATGGTCAAGTGGTTCTCTCAAGTATTGTTTTCTACGTTTTCGGGCTCGAGAGACACAAACTTACGAAAAGGGACCATGTGGAGCTTTCTTTTACTTGTCTTCTTCAAACTCTTTAAACATGAAAAAGATACTGAGTTACACCTTTGTCGGGCTTGTTAAACTATTAAACGACATCAGATTCATCACCATGATGAACATGAGCTTCTCCTTCCTAGGGCTCGTTAAACTTACTAGGTTGGATTCATCTGAAGGATGAACTTATAGTGCAAGCATATGTTATCCCCTTCAAGCTTGCGATTAAAAAATAATTGGGGTGCTCACTAGAAATGGTGGGGGAAATTTTGGAAAACTATCAGTCGTGTCGACAGCTCACTCTTGAACATGACACTCTTTGCTTTGTGTCAGGTTGGGACATCCTGCTTTGCATCATTGACCTTCCTGGGTTTGGGCCATTCATTTTTTCCTTCCATTTGATCTCTGCCACGTCATCATGACCACCGCTCCTATGGATCCAAAAGCTTCCAAACTTCTAGTTGTGTCGTTGATATGTTCAAGAGTTGTCCTTCTGCAGTTACACTTACCTCTGATTCTCTGTATCATCCAAAATCATTTTGCATCCTCTCATGTCGATGATGTGCGATTCATTATGGCCCTCCTTTGACACTGTCACTTTCCATCGACTTCAACTCATTACCTGGGAAGTTGACCAATAGACTCCCTTCCAGTACCTTAGAGCTTGCATGCCCTAATGGCAAGTTGTTCACACTCGATGACGAGCTCACATCATTGGCTTTCGATCGAGTGATTTCATGGGTGTTTGACTCCGGTTGCTGTATTCACATTCCATGAATTGTGCTGATAGTAGCTTGAGGACCATTGTCATTATTGGTGGTTTCTCTCGCGCTTGTTAACAATTTACACCATTGATTGGTAATCGAGCCAGTTTCTAGCATGTTCGACGTCAACACATCTATTTGAATGCTAGGATCTATACTTTGATCAGGTCGTGTTATAGCTCAAGACCCTAGACTCAAATACGTTCTCATATGTGATCCTTCTCATTATTGGATGGCTACGACCATACCTTGGTTTCATTATGATCCTCTTTGACAGATGGTTGTTCCCATACCTGGATCCATTTACATGATCTATATAGATGCGTCCATGCCACGATTCATGTACATTTGATAGAGATATCAGTTTATTTATATGTATCTATACTTTCTTACAGGTTTTCCGATGGCAGATCTGTTCCCCACACTGATTTATAAAGCATTTCATCCCTCACTACGGCTCGAACTTCACGCTTTAGGGGGAATCTGTTACACAACACTTTGTCACTATCCCTGTACTCCCTGTTCCTTGATCCTGGAGGACCTCTACAGTGAACCTTGCATGCTTTTCCTTCATGAAGAAACTCCCATTATTCCCCTCTTCATGAGAAGATCATTTCCCATTTGCACCATTTCCCCTGAAACTTTTGTTTTGCCTAGTTTACAAGACCATCGCTAATGTTATTTGTCTCCCTCACACTGATGTGCAGAGATTAGCACTACTCGTCGTGCTGACCGAAGCGACTGAGTTGTGTTCCAGTCGTGTCGGTCCTGTTATGGAAAGTTTTTTAAAATTAGAGCCGAAGCTTCCAGCTTTAGAAGCTCCATAACGGAAGTCTAGTAAATGGTTTGGCTAGATGGGGTCGAGGATGACAGTTTGGGCTCCTTTCCCCTATAATGATTGAACTACCCTAAGGGATAATTCCTTATCCCATGAGAAGAGGATCCATCTCCCATCCATATTTCCTATATAAACCTCCCTTCTTCCCAAGCACAAACTAGTTGCTAGTCATAGTTACAGTTAGAGTTTTGGCTGAGTGTGAGTATAATATTTTGGATTAGACAAGCAAGCTATTACTAGTTGTACCCATCTAGTTGTGTGAGGGAGAAGTGTGTTTGGTTTGGAGTGAAGCCCAAAGGGAAGAGACTTTAAACTATTGTTGTTTGAAGCCATCATGGAATGCTAGCAGAAGTGTGTGGGAACCTGGTCTTGTCAGAGGAGGACTGCAACGTCTGGACAAATGGTTGTAATCTCTCTTTGATATTAATATATGCAAATATCAATTGATTTCCTACATTTTTTGTAATATTACATATTCATGTCTTAATGCTTCTTGACTTGTTAAGTAGGTTAAATTGAAAATTTTCTATTATTATGTTTGTGTGTTGTTGTTGTTCACTTGTTTCGGGAACTTGAAGAAGGAAGCGAGAGACTGCTGGAGCGAGCAATGGAGGACATTATCAAGTAGGATAAGTGACCAAGAGGTAGGCCCTATTGATTTATTTTAACCTATGTAAATCTTCCATAGAATGTACCTGTTGTGGCTAGACCCATTATTGGGCTAAAGGAATTCGTTCGTGTTCGCACTTATAATTTTACCTCACAACACAAAGGCTCAGGGCTTAGCCCAGCCCAAGGTCTAACCTTAAGCCATGTGACAGGAGGTGGATCAGAGTAGAGCACTTGGTGACGGGTGCGAAGATTTGGGGGCTCGAGGAGTAGCCCAGGTCAAGGGAACATGCCATAACACGAGACCACATCCTTCAGAATAGGCATTAATAGTTGTGGGGCTAAACCTTAGCCTAGGACCGAAGTCATATGGTGCAAATAGGACCATGGGCACGAGATTGATAGATAGGCACGTGGTTTTTGGGAATAGCCCCGGGTTCCTTGGAGATGATAGGACCAACGACACGAAGGTTGAGGGGCCTATGTCGATGGAGGCGAGCGGTTAGCCCCAACCCTTGGGAATATGGCCCATATGACCCAGTTGTTTCGCTCATGGGAGTCATTGTTAAATTAGATTAATAGAAAAATTTCACACGAAACGACATGAATCTCACCGGCGTTGGGAAAAAATGTCGCTTGGCAGTTCAGGAAAAGGTAGAATTCATAGAACAGTTAGCATGAGAGTGCATTTTGTAGAGTAGTTAGCAGAAATACTTCTTTAGAGAATAACTTCTTAAGTTTTTGGCCAAATTGAGCCCAACAAGAGCCCAACTTGGGGTTTTTTTACTATTCTGGAGCCACTGAAGACATTAGTTTTATATTATGAGTACTATAAATCCATATAAACAAAAATGTGAGCACTTAATGAAAGAGGCCCAACATTAGAAGCTAGGCAAGGAGCTGTAGCCAAGAGGGGTGAACCCATTTATCATTTTACTATCTTATGTTACTGTATATAGTATATTTGTCTTGCTTTTATGTTGTTAACTAAGTTTTAAAATCATTATTTTATGAGATTTTACAAACTGATCCATTGCCTAAAAGACAAAATTTTACTTGCAATTTTTCCTATCACCTTCACGTTTGCATTTTAGATCAGTTTGGTATCATATCCCAAGATTATTTTGAAGGTTTGATTTTGTTTGGAAGTGTTTCATGATGCTTACAAGGATTAATCTCAAAAGAGGATAAGGATAGATTACGGAGCCAAGGTATCAAATTGTTTCAAGGAGAACACACATATCTCAAGCTTCACTAGTGATGGCACATGAAGAAGGTCATGAAGGGATGTCTGAAGATGAGAGGAATTTCATAAAATATTTCTTTGAAATGGTGAAAGTTATTTATGAGGAGAGGAACTCAAGGTTACATGAATAGAGATAAAAACCTCCAAAAGTAAATGGAGGAAATGGATACAAACCTTCAAAATGGAATGGAAGGGATAGTGAGAAGCCACCACTTTCACCTCTGTCCTCATCCTCATCTTCTTCTACTTATACACCTTCACAAACACCTTCAAATTCACCAAAGGGACATGGTAAAACTCCTTTGTTAAAGATTGACATAAAGTTTGAATTTCCTATGTATGATGGAGAGGTAAATGTTGAGAAATTAGATAAATGTGTTTGTCAGATTAAAGTGTATTGCAGGATACAAAGAATCAAGCATGATACAACCAAAAGTCAGCTTGCTTCTCTTGGGTTGGAAAGTGCAATACTCATTTGGTGGGAGGCCAAAAGTCAAGAGGACATGAAGAAAAGTGGTAATTTTTTATCCTCTTGGAATGATTTTTTTGTTGCAATCAGAAGGCAATTTTATCCATTAGCATACATGAAAAAAACTATAATGGATTGGCAAAACTTTATACAAGCTAAGGATCAAAGTGTGCAAAGCTATACTCAAGAATTTAGGAAAATAAATTTGATTTTAGGTATAGATTTATCCTATCAAGACACTCTACTAAAATACATTGGAGGTTTACATAGTTATTTGAGATACACAATTCTCATGTTTAACCCTACAAAGATAGATGATGTTTGTGTAGAGGAAATTCATTTAGAAGCAAGAGCTAAGAATGTTTTTGAAGAAACTTGTGAGAAGTCATTTAAGTATGGAGACAAAGGAAAGGGAAAGTTCAAAGGAAACGATAAAAATAATGCTTCAGTCAAGAAGGAGGGAGAAAAACTCACATGTAAACATTGTTCAAAAGAATGCCATGATGAAGACCACTATTGGAAACTTCATCCTGAGATGAGACCCAAAAATTTTAATATCAAGGATAAAGAAAATACTATTGCAACTACACAACAAGATCTAGGATCTGATTCCAGAGATGAAACAAAAATCATAGCCATGGGATTGAAAGTTAAGGATTCTATTGCAAGTACTAGCTCTTCTACCAAGACCATTGAAACTCAAAATGAAAGAGAGAGAATAGAGCTTTTCCATATTAGATTCATCACAAAACATAACAAAGTAGATACTTTGTTTGATAGTGGATCACAAGAAAACCTTATTTCAGAAGGCATTTTCAAGAAACTAAATTTGGAAACCATTCCTCATCCTAAAACTTATCCTTTGGGTTGGGTATATGACAATTCGAAATTGGAAGTGACAAGAAAATGCATACTTAAATTCGCCATCACTGCAAATTTTATTGATGAGGTAGAACTTGATGTAGTGCCACTTGACATATGCGATATTGTTTTGGGAAGCCCATAATTATATGATAGGAAAGCCATCTTTCATCACCATAAGAACAAGTATAATTTATTTGAAAATGGGATTGAGTATGTTGTTAGAGCACATTGCAAGAAGTTGAATTTGTCTCTTGCGAATGCTAGACAAATGAAGAGGTTTGTAAATGCTACTCATAATTTTGCATTGTTAATGATTAAACACAAAGATGTTGAGGAATCCGAATCTTTCCAAGAATGTGATATAAAAATAAAATGTGATTTAGTTGAGGTTGTTAACACATGTGATAAGATTTTTGAGTCTGACATGTTGCCTTCTAAAAGAGAAAAAAACATGAAGTTCAATTGCAACAAGGTGCATCACTTTTGAACATTGGTATGGACAAGATGTTAGTGTTAGAGAATGCAAGGATCAAGAAGAAAATGCAATAGCTACTTGACAAAGGGGAAATTAGTTCTAGTAAATATTCTTGTGGGTCTCCTCATTTTTAGGCTTTGAAGAAGGATGGTGCATGGCGATGGTGATAATATATGGTTAAGAGTCAAGCCAAGTACAAGGCTAGACATGATAAGCATCATGTTTACCACAATTGTCAACTTCAAGGTGAAGAGAACTTGAAATTTGATGAGCCTCCTTGGATTGAAGATCAAGGAGAGAATGTTCAAATTCCTTCAATAGAAGATTTATCTCCTGAATATCTTGAAGATTTGCAGCAAGATACTATCCTTGACATAAAAACAAGAAGTTCAAGAAGAGGGAATGTGAAGTACCTTCATATAGGGCTCAAAGGTACCACTCTACGAAAATCCAGATGGATTGAGATTGTAAGGGTGAGGGAACTATACCCTCATCTGTTTGTTGATGAAAAATAGTCTTTTAGAGGTCCAAAGCTTCTAGTTGGGAGGAGTGATCCAAGGGATCAGTAAAGTGCTCAAAATTAAAAGTGTTCAAAAGTTCTTGAAACTAGTGCCAAAGCGTAGAGCTTACCAACCTAAATCCAATGTAAATTGAATCACTCAAAACCAATATCATATGCTACCAATATCACATTCTGATTTTTTTCCCAAACAGTTAAATTTTTGCAGGTTAGGTGTAGGACTATTGACTAGGCAGTCTGTACGATGAATCAATAGGTTGACTAGGAAAGATGATTGTACCTCAAGTCAATGGAAAGCTACCAAGTGGCTTCACTGAACTCATTCACGGTTGATGGAATTTGATTGGTGGTTGGAGTTGTTATGTGGACCAATGGTTGGGTGCCATGTGGCCCAATGATGGGCTGCCACGTAGAACCCCAGTACAGTGTAAAATTTTGGTAATGGGCCAAAGTGGACTCCACAAAATTCGAATGAGCAACCTCATCCACACAAGTCAAGCATATTACCAATAGGCCACATGTGGTACTTAATAGTCATAACAACGAAATGGTATTTAAACTTTCGGTGGTTGAACGATTGGGAATGGGCCGGGGCTAAGCCCCTTGCCCTTGGTCACTACAAAATCCATGAGATCATGGGCGAAGAAACCAATGGCTCGAGGCTTAGCCCCAGCCCAAGGTCTAACCATAATCAATGTGACTGGAGGTAGACTAGAGTAGATATTTGGAGGCTGTAGGAGTAACCCAACTCAAGGGCACATGCCATAGCACGAGACCACAACTTTCATAATAAGAACTAACAGTTTGAGGGATAAACCTCAGCCCAAGACCGAAGTGACATGACATAGATAGGACCATGGGCGCAGGATAGACGAACATATGCACAATTTTGGGGACCAACCCCGGGTCTCGTTGAGCTAATAGGACCAACGATGTGGAGGTTTAGGGGCCTATGTCGACGGGGGTGGGCGGTTAGCTCCATCCCCCAGGCATATGGCCGATATGACCAATTTTTCTGCTCATGGAGGTCATTGGGCAATTAAAGTAATTGACAAATTGCACTCGAAATGACGTGAATCTCATTGGTGCCAAGTGAAAGTTTCCCTTGGCAGCTCTAGAAAAGGTGGAATTTGTATAACAGTTAATAGGAGAGTGTAGTTTGTAGAGAAATTAGTAGAAAAACTTCTTTAGAGCATAACTTCTTTATTTTTTTGCCAAATTGAGCCCAACAAGATCCCAACTTGGGGTCTTTTACTGTTCTGGAGCCATTGGAGACATTAATTTTACATTATAGGTGTTGTAAATCCATGTAAGAACAAATTTGATCACTTAATGAAAGAGCCCCAACATTGGAAGCTCGATCATGAGATGTAGTCTAGGAGGGGTGAACTCCTTTATCATTTTGTTATCTTGTGTTACTATATATGGTATATTTGTCTTTGGTTTTATGTTGTTAATTGAGTTTTAAAATCATTATTTTATGTACTTTCAAAAACTGATACATTGCCTAAAAGACATAGAATTTTAGTTGTGATTTTTCCTATCACATTTAAGTTTTTTCATATCAAATCATGTGTCATACAAATTGGAGCTGCATGTATCTTCCCTAGTACATCCAGTTTTCCATATTTCATGCTTAATGAAGGTTATAGGTGACATGCTCCCAATATAAAAAATATTGCCAGATCTTGTCAAGGAAGGAAAATTCATATTGGAGCCTGAAGCAGTCAATGAAACAAGAACTCGTCAACTACATAATCGATCAATTTCAGAGTATCTCATTATGTGGAAGAACTTAATTCCCAAAGATTCCACATGGGAGGATGAGTATTTTATACAAAAGCATCCAAAACTACTCTAGCATTGTGGAAAGCATTTTTTTGGAGGGGGTCATGTTATATCCCTATAATACTAGTGCATCCCCCATAATGTTATTGTTGTGCTCATTTCGCTTCCATATTATTATTGTTGTTCCCCATAGAAGCCCACTATTGTTATTTTTGTTCCCTTGCATTATTATTTTTATGCAGGCCCTGATTATATTGTGACCCTTTCAACTCCTATATATACCAAGGATATCTTGTCATTTGTATCATCCAAGAATCATTCATTTATGTGATTTAAAAGGAGGTTCCCCCCGCAAAGAGGCTTATTTTCAAGTCTTTAATCGATCTTTTCTTATGTCCTGTGATATGCTTACATAAAAAGGGGGTGAATTAGTAGTGTAGCGGGCAAACCTTCCAATTTTTTTTTTTCTTAACATTAACTAAATCACAACTTAATTAGTAGCACATTACTATACTAGATCTAAGTATAAGTAGATAACCCATGTAAATCATGAGTAGCATATAATCATAATTCCATGTGAACCATAAGAGTACAATGGATCAACAAGTCAACATACACATCATCAAATATAGAGATACCGTATGTTAGGTGGAGACTGAAAGGGAGAAAACCGATGTAGAATGTTTTGCTTCACTCCTATTATTACAAATCAAAATCTTCTTCTACATATGTAGTGGCCACCACTAGTGTGAAAGACACAACTTTCCAATCACACGATCAACACTCGGTCTAGGCCACTACCTAATGGGACCCACTAGTTCTTGAACTCTATAGACCACCATCTGTTGGAAGCCACTAATCCCATGAATTTGTAGGTCACCACCTGCTGGATGCCCTAACACCCAATAGTCTATCCAGACACTACTAGACAAAAGCCTATACTCCCAAGTTCTCAGACCACTACCTAAAGGATGTTGTTACAACATGAAAATGCAAGCCACCACTTGCTAGTGAGCCGCCACCACAAGGGCTTCACTGGGGAGCAATACCATACCACGTGGGTTCATATTGGGGGATATTTATTGAGGAAAAAAATCACATAATATATTGGGTGATATTTGGGTTTAGAGGGTTTTTATATTGGCAGGTATAAAAAATGGAGCCCAAAGTTAATGAAAAAATATAAAGGGGTATAAAAAATGTTAATGAAAATATGGATACTTCCAATATCTAATGAAACTAGGGGTTTTGTGATCAGGAATTCAGAACCAATTGAGGTCATGTTGGTAGGGGGTTCAATAATGTGTTTTTTAGAGGTATTTTCCAATATGTAGTCAAATTAAGGGTATTGTTTAATATGCCATGAACGCACGTGATATGTATGAGGTTCATTGAGTAAATCCCCCATGGCCGCCACTCGCTCACTGAAGTCCCCAACCTTCAAGCTCTATTGTGGACTATGCTTCACAAAAATTTAGACTAGGATCCATTTTACTCAACCTCATACAATCATGGGCCTCATTTCATCCCATTTTTAGAATGGACCCACACACAACTGTAATCTCATCAACTGACACAAGACACAACCTTCTCTACATGTAGTCTCTAATCTCACATCAAACCATCAAAATCAAACTCATACAATTCTGCTACATACTTTAGTAGAACCAACCTCTTCACTGAAACTCTTAGGTCATCTCACCAACTCATGACTCATAAGGATAATCACCAGCATATTCTAACACCCATACAAATATATATTTCAAATCCCAATAACATTACATAGTTACAATAGAAATACTAATAGAATACACCAAAAATCTACCCCATAAACCAAACTTTTCCCTCAATACACAATCATGCAAGATACAAAGGAATGGATAAGCTACAAAACTCTAGAAACTAATACTAATAACACATCACACCCATACATATACCTAGTATTACATGACATATAACATATACATAGAGGCTATAGTAGAATATATATTGGTTTCCATGAAACAAAACAATCACTCTTTTAATCAAACTCTATTAACTTGGCACGCTCCCTACCTTTGAAGGCAATACTCTATCACACATAGGATCTTCCACTAATCTCTGCTACTTTTTCATCTTTAGATAAATCCTTTGCAAACACATTAGCATTATCACTATAACCATATTATGCTACATTTGTCCCATTGCTGCATCTCTCAACTTCAGCACACCAACATTTTAACTTTGATCCTTGTCGTGAATCGACCTCTAATTTCAATTTATGAACACAGGCTCTACTATAGGCCATGTGCAAGACATCGAATTCAAAATTAATTTGATCTTTGACATTTTGGATTAGTCACCCAAGTCAAATTTGCACCTCTATTGATCATCTACTGACTACGATCTCTCATCAAACCTTGGGTATAAACTATGCATCAGCCATTGCAATACGTATATTGTTGTGAGTTAACAAAACTTCAACACACTCTTAGAAATCACACACTCTAAACAACCTTGGGTATCAACTATGCATCAGCCATTGCAATACGCATATTCTTGTGAGTTAAAAAAACTTCAACACTCTCTTAGAAATCACACACTCTACACACACTTTAATTTTGCCTTGGTCATTTCTCTTTCAACTATTAGTGCACACAATACTTAGCTATAGTTGTTCCACATATTATATGTACACCTTTATCACTAATCAATCTTCTTAAGTCATAGACTATGCACTTGGATAACCTCAACTTTGTATAATGCTTAACATATTTAACAATAATGTTGATTCTGTCATGCAATTGACGCAATTGATCACTAAGGAAACCATATGCATACAGGCCCATCTAGAGACTAGATCAATGCCATAACCTCATTCCACTGTGCACTAAGCCATACTCTAGTCAATCATTATGTTCAAACT
Source organism: Pinus taeda (assembly GCA_000404065.3). NCBI lineage: Eukaryota > Viridiplantae > Streptophyta > Pinopsida > Pinales > Pinaceae > Pinus > Pinus taeda. The sequence goes on from APFE030250049.1 coordinate 16,754, forward strand.
TTTTTTGACCATATCAATTGATGACTGAAACATCATTTTTGGACTAATTCAATCATAACTAATTTGCACCAAGTGATTCAAATGTTACTCAAGCAATACTGTGGTCAAATCCATGGTTTGTGCCCATGGTATTTCTTTTTAACACCCACATGCATCTGCACAAGCATGAAACTAGTATCCTTGCACTAAACTATGCATACATAAGGAGGAAAGAGTGAAACACTGTCCCAATTCTTTTCTGTGACCATGGGTAGACCACAACATTTCCCTTTCTCTTGGAAAATGAAGCTCTAACTATCTAGAAATTGTTGCAACCTCTTCAACACCTCCTCGGGGACCTTTAGGACCTCTAAACACCTTTAAAACATTTCTGACACATCAAAAAATATCTTTAATGCACATAACCATCAATATGAATCCTATTGATCAATTCTAACCTTAAGTAATTAGTTGTCTCCCACGGTTGACATCAAAGCTAACACCTTGCACCCAACTTTCTCCCCCATTGTCGTTGATGTCAACCTACAACCACAAAACCAAATTGATATTCATTATCCTCCATTTAATTGGTCTCATTATTCTCTTGTGGTTGTCTCACTCTCCCCTTTGGAATCAATGGAAAGGGTGGATAAGTCTAGTTGAACACCCATGAGGACACAATAAATACTTCACATTGTTATCAAAAGAAAAAGCTAATACCAAATGATTTTTTGATGAAAGCATATCAACTACCAACAACTTCCACATGCCAATAAACCTCTAGTTAACACCATGCTTTCATTTTTTCTAAACAAGATTCCCCCAAACATGTAATGGTGCTACAATATGCTGCAAATATCTTCTTCTTACTACTATTCAAAAAATTTCCTCATTACCAGATGTAATAGGCCAAAAACTAACTAATAAATTCATACAAACCATGAACAAATGATATATAGTAAAATTACAGGGCTATTCATGAAATACAACGATCAAGGAATGATATCGATAAGCCCACTCATCGTTGTAACAATGTTCAAGGATCTCTTTCCTATATATGCCCAAGACATATCAATAAACCAACTAACCCAATGATAAATAAAATAATGGTATATGGCTAGTACTTTCACACAAAAGTGCATACATTGATTACACATATAATACACTACTAATAATGCCAAAATAAGTAGCTCACTATCCAACATATGGCTGAGCCATTCTCTTTCTACGCATGCTAGATACAAGTGCTCTCTCCAAAACAAGGACTCTCTTTCCACACAACTCTCAACTAGCCAAAACAATAACTTGAAGCCTAAAGCATGACCAAAACAATGATATATAATGAAAGTACACAACTCCTACTTCAATGCACTCATCAATGCTTACATGGTTGAAGAGAAACGTCACACTAAGATGCATGACAAACCACTACTATCTCACACATATGGTTGAACCAAATAAGCTCTTGCTCGCAACCATGAATCATACTAGGTTACTAACAAATGATGATCATGAAAATTACAACAAGGTTTATTTTCATGCATTTTCAACTCATGATGCAATGTATGGTGTTGCTACAAGAAAATGAGTGAAAAAAAGCTAAAAATGATAATAAATCCATGAGAACATAACACCATGCATAACTCTCCCTATGTTGATTATAATTCTAATGGGAAGGCCGATCCTATGGAATTTTTCTTAAATAAGGCTCTCGTACATACCATGATATTACTACTACTAATCTCCATAAATTGACCATTCTCCCATGTGCTCCCCCTGATTCTATGCACTTCTCACACACTTATGCAGTCATTTATGCATCTGGTAACCATGAACTGCAGAGGGAGTTGATCTCCCTACTTCATGGAATTTTAATCCTTCTTCTTCATCCACACTATAGTAGGTTTCTCCTTATCATTCATGTCTTATCTTTTGCTAGGTCTACTCTGCTTCAACTTATCCTTTTGAGGAACTGAACAACTAGAAACATCTAGCCATGTGACCAAGATTGTGATATGCGTAGTATCTCACATTAGTGAGATATGTGGTAAGAGGATAAAATATATTTCTTATCATGTCAAATCTAATCTCAAATAAAATCTTCCTCTACTCTGTTGGCTAGATTTGCAATCAATTTCCTTGTAACCAAATAAGTTACAAGAAAAAAAATCCATTAATTAGAGTTTGTAAATTTAATTTTCTATGGTGAGGATTTCTCTGTTGAGATCTCAGATCATCCACAATCTTCATTTTGAGTTTTTAACATTTTGATTCAATACCATGACTCATCATCAGCCATTAAATGAACTACTATACATGTTGGTTGATCTCCTTGGATGCCCATATTGTTGCATGGATCTGTGCATTTTGCAATTGGCTTCCACATGTCCAAATTTTTTACTCTGAAATTTTCCAACATCAATTGTAGGAGTGAATTTTCTTCTAGATGTAGGTGCTCCTCTTAGTTCTCTTCTTAGTTGTTGGTGGATCTTTTACTCGTTTCCTTTCTTGATGCTCTTGCTGGTACTATTTCTTCTATAGGCTCTTTAAGATCTGCATTGTTTTTCTTCCTGCATATGAGTTGGACCTTCCCTTATGAAGGAAAAGACCAAACCTATTTGATGGAGATCTTTGGCTGTTGCATATGTTATCCAAATCTTAGGTTTTTTTCTCGTAGTTGAGCTAGTTGTCTTTAAGCTCAAATTTCTTCCTTAATGAGACAACCTAAGCTTCAAACTTTTCAACTCATCCCTCTCTCTCCTTTTGTTGATTAGCCTTTACCTCCTCAATTCTTCTCACTTTTGCCAACTAGGTCCTCAAGCTGATAAATTCTTCCTTGAGATTGGCCTCCTTATCATGAATAATCTGTGACAATCTCTCTTGATCTTTGCATGCAACAATTAGTCCACTAATTTCAATATAAAGTGTTTCTACAACATCCATGGATGACACATTCAAATTTGAGATACTTACCATTATTATCCTAACTGCTCATATTTGACTGGTTATTATTGCAAATATCTAATGAATAAGTCAAGAATAACTGATCAAGATGTTTCCTTTCATATCTACTAGGTTTCTTCTCATCTGAGCCATTCACACTAGGGGATGAGACTCTTCCCTTTTTTAGGCCTTCTTCTTCTTCTTCTTCTTACTTTGCTTCTCGATTTCTCCATTACCTTTTCCATATAACACCTGCAATTTGTCCTATAAATCCTCAAAAGATTTTAGATATGTTACCTTCTCTAGATTTACATTATGGAGACTCTCATATATCATGCCCCTTGCTTGTGCATCCTGTTGCAACACTTTAGCTACCACATGATATTTTCTGTAACCTTCACAAACTAAATTCCAAATGTCTAATTCAAGAGCTAATAATTGAAATTATAAATTTTCTTTTAATACCTAATATTTTGTAGTAGTGTTGATATATATACCTTGAGAATTCACTCAAAAAAATAAAATTTCAGTTTTACCAAAACTAACCAGATCTATTCTCTAGTGATTAACCTACAACTAAAAGCCCCCACTCTAATACAAATCATTGTAAAGTGGAAACTACTAAGAGGGGGGGTGAATCAGTAGTGTAGTTTATGGATCAATCTTTTCCCAATTTTTTCCTTTCTTAACATTAATTTAATCATCACTTAATTAACAACACATTATGACAACAAGTCTAAGTACAAGTAGATAAAACATGTAAACCATGAGTAGCATATAATCATAAATGCATGTGAACCATAAGAGCACAACACATCATTAAATCAACATACACTTGATCACACATAGAGACACCAAATGTCAGGTGGAAACCTAAAGAGACAAAACCACCTTTAGATGTTATTCTTCACTCTTCCTCTAATTAATCAAAATATTCTTCTACATATGCACTAACTACCAATAGTGTGCAAGCCACAACTTTCAAATCATGTAAGAAACACTTACTATAGGCCACTACTTGATAGAACCCACTAGTTCCTGAACTCTACAGAGCACCATATGCCAAAAGTCACTACTCTCATGACTTTGTAGGTCACCACCTACTAGATTCCCCAATACCTAATAGTCTATCCAACCACCACTCGATGGAAGCATATACTCCCATGTTCTTAGGCCACTAATTAAAGGATGTTGTTGCACCCTGAAACTACAAGCCACCACCCACACACTAAAGGCCCCAACCATCAAGCTCTCATGAGGACCACGTTTCACAATATTTTAGTCTAGGATCCACTTGAATCAAACTAACAAAATCATGGGCCTCATTTCATCCAATTTTCAGACTAGACCCACACACAAATTTAAGTTCATCAACTAACACAAGACACAACTCTCTCTCTACTTGAAATATTTACTTTAACATCAAACCATCAAACTCATACTCATAAAATTATACTAAACACTCTAGTAACATAAACCTCTTCACTCAAAGTCTCAGGTCATCTCACCAACTCACGACTACATACATCACCAACATACTCTAGCAGTCATACAAGATAAAATTCAAACCCAAGTTGCATTACTTAGTTACAATAGAAGTACTAATAACATACACTAAAACTCTATCCCATAAACCAAACTCAACCCTTAATACAAAGTCATAAAAGATATAGAGCAATGCATAAGCTACAACACTCTAGACACTAATACCAACACCGCATCACATCACTCAACATTACATTACATGTACATAGAGACTACAACAAAATATCTATTGGCTTCCATGAAACACATCAATCACTCCTACAGTTAAACTTTGTTAACTTGGCATATGCTTTACCTTTGAAGACAATACTCTGGAAAACATACGATCTACCACTAATCTCCGCTACTCTATTATCTTTAGATCAATCATTTGCAAATGCGTTAACATTATCACTCTGACCATATTATGCTACATATGTCCCATCGCTCCATCTCTCAACTTCAACAAAACAATATCTTAACTCTCATCTTTGTCACCAATTGACCTCTCATTTCAAGCTATGTGCACAAGCTCTATTATGGTTCATGTGCACCACATCAAAGTAAAACTTAGTTTTATTACTGACATTTTGAATCACTCAACCAATTCAAATGCACACATTTATTTCTCAGCTACTAGCATCGATATCACATCGAAACTTTGGTCAAAAATATGCTTTAGCCATCACAGTGTGTATACTCTTTTGTGTTTTTAAAACTTTATTGCACTCTTAACAATCACACACTCTATATGCACTTCAGTCTTGCCGCAGTTATTGCTATTTTCAACTTTTAGTGCACACAATACTTAGACACTGATATGCACTAAGTGAATTGAACCTTCTTCAAGCAATACTCTAGGAAAATACACGTTTGTGCCCATGGTATTTCATTTTAGCACCTATAGGCATCTGCGCAAGAACAAAATTGGTAGCCTGACACTAAACTACATAAGCATAAGGAGGGAAGAGCGCAACATGAGTGAAGTGACACCGTGTGACCATGGACAAATCACAACACTGCTCTTCCTCTTGGAAAATCAAGCTCTTATTGCCCATAAATTGTTTCCATGTCTTCTAACACTTCCTCAAGGCCCTCTGGACACCTTCAGAACCTTTATGATGCATCAAGAGACCTCAACATCACACATGACCATCCATACAAAGCCCATCGATATCAATTGCAACCTCAAGTGACTGACTATCTCTCAGAATTGACAATGATGCTAACATCATGCAACCAACATTAATTATCAAGTGTAAATTGAACCTAAACGTTACAAATTGAAAATTAAAAAAAAAATTATCATTATAAATTTATCAATTATAAATATTTGTTAATCAATGTATCAATTAAAAATTAAATATATAAATGTTTGGTAATCGATGAATCAATAGAAAATCGAAAATTAAATATTTAACTATAATTTATTTATAATTGAAAGTTTCAAACAAATCCTTCTTAAATTCCTAAGAAAATTCATGCAAAAATATATATATAAAACTTATAATGTTAGATTATATTATAAATTAATAATTGAAATTGAAATAAACATGTCATTATTAATAATATCAATTAAAAAAAATTTACTTATTTATCTAAATAATGATTCTTAAATGATGATAATTATGTATTTATCTTACTTAAATAAAGATATTTAAATAAAAATTCCCATCATCTAAATAAAATAAAAATATACTAATAGTTCTCTAAATATATTAAAAAGTATATCAATAGTTTTTCATATTAATAATGTTCATGTGAATAATGAGGAAATTAGTGTTAATAGGTATAGATCTCTAAAATTGATATTAATAGTTTTCTAAATATATTTGAAAATTATCTCAATAGTTTCTTATATTAAAAATGGTTATTTGAATAATGAGTCAATTTGTATTAATAAGTATGCATCTATATAGTCTAGTAAGTTTTTATAGAAATATAATCCAGTAAGTCTTCATAGGAATTTAATCTTCTGAGATGTAAATTTATAATATATATATAAAAATTTGAAAAATGGTTAGATCTCAAGATAATTTGATTTTTCTAACATATAATGTCATGGTTTGGGTGTTTTTTTTAAATTGCAATTTCAAACAAATCTTTGCTATATTTTACACTAAAATGTCTAAGAAAATTAATTGAAAAGGAGCCAAAACATAGAATAATTAAACTACTTGAAATGATTTAACCATAAGATTTTGTTTTTCCAATTACAGTATATAATATATATCATAATTTTTTTTTAGAACATATATAATACATACATATTAAAAAAAAAAAACCATATATAATATACACAAAAATCTTTGTTATATTTTACATGAAAATGATTAATTGAGCTACCCCTCGACATAAATTTTTATATTTTAAACTAATACAAAAATATGTTATTTTACATGGAAATTGAAATATTTTGTTGATGGCTCGAGATGAAAGTGAAATATTTTTACCACATCCCTTTCATATTGGATCTCTCTCCCTCTCTCTCTCTCTCTCTCTCTCTCACACACACATACACACACACATTCATTTTTGTTTTTTTATCACAACCTAGAGAGCTTTCTTGAAAATAATATTTTATTTTATTTAAAAAAGAACACGTGTCAAATAGAGATTGAATTCGAAAATAATTACTAGACCATGAAATGCACCACTTAACCCGATAATATTTTCTTATTTAAATAAATTTTCAATATTTTTTTGTTTGTTTGTTAAGTTGTGTGAGCTCTGATAAGATTGCATTCTTAACCTTTGGCTTGAAAAAACATATCCAAGAAATCAAAATCATCTTTAGATTACACCCTGCCTAGGCCACACTAATACATGGTTGTATATTGTTATTATTAACCAACCTAGATCCATCTTAACACCGGATCTATTGAGCGAGGGATCAAATCTCTCGAGGTGCAAACCTATTCTTTGAGTGCAAAACTTGAGGAAAGGTTTACAGCTCGAGAGATTTGATCCCTCTCGGTGCTTGATAGATGTGGTGTTAAGATGGATCTAGGTTGGTTTCTTTCGTGTGCGATCATACAAAATTTGTTGAACATCTAATTATTTTGATAATTTTAAATATGTTAAATGTGTCTAAGATTAATTTGGTCAATTTATTTAAAAATTTCTTGGTTACCTCAGTTTGTTGAGATGAGAGAGTTTGTTAGTAACTTGAATAATGAAATATGATGAAATACAAATTTTGGGTGCAAAGTGTCAATGTAACCATTTTGATAGATAGAAAATGTGAATACTAAGAATATAGTAAATTACAAACAATCTTCATTGCAATTAATCTGAAACTATTTGGAATCATAGATCATTCAAATCCCAAATAATTTTCAATGGTAGTAGTTATTTTCTATTACAGTTTTTTAATGCAAAGTAATTAACAATGTTGAATGATGGACAACGAGAATACTAAGAAAGTACCCATTATAAATAGTTTATAGTATGAAGAATAAAACATTTGGGGTAAGCAAATATTTTATTTAGGATGAAAATTCAAGTATTGTATTTATGCTTGAATAAATTTTATGTGCTTACACTGAGAGATAGTGTGTATGTTTTGGGGCTGAGAAGGAGAGACAAGGGGAGATAGAGATATAGATGGGGGGAGAGGCAAGAAGAGAGAGGAAAAGACAGGCATGGAGGAAGAGATATAGATATGGAGAGAGAAATGTTAGATAGAGGGAGAAGGGGAAGAGAGAGGGAGGGAGGGGAAAAGGAGGGAGAGAGATAGATAGATATGGAGAGAGTGTGTGTATGTTTAGGGGTTCAAATAGGGAGATAGAGAATGAGAGACAATGGGAGATAGAGATATAGATGGAGGAGGTAGAGATGTGATTACACTAAAATCAATGCATCTAGTGCAAGCGATAAAATAGGATTAAAAATCAATATCTACATTGAAACCAATGCATCATGTGGAAGCAATCAAATAAGAGTAGAAATCAACATTGACATTGAAATCAACGCCTCCAGTGTAAGGTATTAAATAGAATTATAAATCAACATCTACACTTAAATCAATGCATATAGTGCATGTGATCAAATAGGATTAGAAATCAACAACTACATTGAAATCACTTTCAAGATCTAACTTCTATTTATGTATTTGTCTATGTGAGACCCTTTCTTCTTCCCTCTCTCTCTACCTTCCATTATGTGTCTATCTCCCTCCCCCTCTCCTTCTCTCTCTTCCACTGCCTCTCTCCTCCGTCTCACTCTATCTACCTCTCCCTAACTTTCTCTATCTTCCTCTTCTTTCCTCTATCCCCCTGTTCCCTCCATCTCTCCTTATTTGTCTCTCTATCTCAACCCCCTAAACATATGTCATTCTCTCTCTCTCTCTCTCTCCATATCTATCTATCTATCTATCTCTTCCTCTCTATCTCTTCCCCTTCTCTCTCTCTCTCTCTCCATTTATATCTCTATCTCCCATCTATCCCTCTTCCTCCCTCTCTTTCTCTTTGACTCTCTCTTATACCCCCTCCCCTGCCCCATCTATATCTCTATCTCCCCTTGTCTCTCCTTCTCACCCGTAAAACATACACACTCTCTCTCCATATATATCTATCTCTCTCTCCCTCCCTCTTCCTCTCCCTCTCTCTTTACCTTCTCTCTCTCTCTCTCTCTCTCCCCCCCTCACTGGCTCTCCATCTCTCCCTTGCCACTTCCTCTCCACCTTTCTCTCTCTATGTCTTTGTTCCCCTTCCAACTCCATCTCTCTCTCCCCTTCTCTCTCTCCTCTCTTTCAAGTCCTCTCTCTTTTTCCTTCCTCTCTCTCCCCTTCTCTCCCACCTCCCTCCTTCTCTACCCCATCATACACACTCTCTCTCCACCCTCCAACTTTGTCACTATCTCCCTCCTCTCTCTCCTCCTCTCTCCCCGTCCATATCTATGTCTCTTTGTCTCTCTCTTCCCCTTCTTTCCCTATCTTTATCCTCTCCTTTTCTCTCTCTTCCTTTCTTTCTGTCACTGTGTCTCTCAGCTCTACGTCCTTCTCCCAGACTGTATCCCTTATTCCATCTCACTCTATTTCTTAAATATGATCACATTGTATTGTATTTAGGAAAGTATCTAAATTAATAAAAAAACATAATTTGTTGTAAGATACTAAACCTATATTTTGGATCAATCATATTAAAGAAAATACAATAATAAAAAAATTAAAAGAATCACACACTATCTTTCCTCTATCATTGTTAATCACTTTTCTTTCTCACTTTAGTTGGATCCTTGATTAAGATGCTCTATCCTATTTCTTTATACATATTATGTATATTATATAAATTTCACATATGTATATATAAAAGTATTCTCATTTTTTAATTTATTAAAAACTCCATTTAATCTCTATGAAAATATTGTTAGTAGTGGTGAGGATGGAGGGTTCAGATATACCTCAAAAAAATGTTATAAAATTAAATTAAAATACAATCTTTGTAAAATATTTTTATTTTGAAATAAGTTATTATTTTTAGGCATGTGGTATTGATAAGCCATCATATTGACCCATGGTATTGTAACAATTAAACTCCTATATCCATAACATAATAATCAAAAGTCTAGATGGACTATGGTATTGATAAACCATGGTAGTAGCTGATGGTATTATAATTTTTTTCCCTCTTCTCCCTCTTTATATTTCTCTTGTGGGTATTGGCCCATCGTATTGTAAAAACCCTACTTAGAAGTTAATAATATACATGGTAAATATTCATTATTAAAAATATTGTCATATTGTAAATATTAAGTTTTTATCCACTTATTAATTGAATTTATAGATGGAAAGTCCAAAAAATCACTAAACACAACTCCATATTAATTGGAGTTGTCTTTAGTGTGACTTTTTGGAAGTGTTTACGGTGAGTTTTTCCACTCAAATTTCTCTAAAATCCAGCAGGAATTTATTGAAATCACAAGCTTGATGGGTAATCCTGTGCAATCGAAGTGCCCTAGCCGTTTTCCAAAGGTGTTGAATCCATGTATACAATAAAAAAAAAAAAAAATAATGAACAAAGTCAATAATTCACCTCAATATGTTTCATCGATTCTTGGCACCGGAAGTCAAGAAGTCGCACTAAAAGACAACTTAAAAATATAAATTTGAAAAAACGTAAAATAGCAATGATGTACAATTTGTAAACTCTCATTATATATTATACTCTAATGATGACATGTGACTATAATATGAGCATTATATAAAATTGTCTTATCTTCAATATTATAATATATTTTTTACTTGTTATCCACATTACTTCATGTAATTATATAAATAATATATATATATATATATTAATATATATATTAACAACTTTATTACCAAAAAGTTTATAAAAAATTAATAAAAAAAGTTTAGCAAATATTTATATAATTCATTTTACAATTTTATTTATGACATTAAAATATTTTATTAAACTAAGTGCAACCTTGTTTTACTTTTAAATTTACAAAAAATTGAAAGGGATCAAATTTCCAAAGATACAATTTCTTCAAAAATTTATCTCTATGCATTTAGTAAATCCAATATATAAAAATAGTACAACATATATTATAATATTTGATATGGTACAATAATTAATGTAATGAATATTTCTTTCCTATGTAGTAATATATGATCTAGTACAATAATTAAAAGCAACACTATTTCTTTATACAGTGAAACATAAGTGAGAACAAAACAAGAATTGCAAGCAATGACAGTCCTTGCCGATTCGACAGGAGAGCCAACCCCGGTCTTCACGGTCTGCTCCACTATATCGACGTCGGGTTTCACAGGTCCTGCGTTCTCCTTGGCAGAGAAAGGAAAACAGTTGCCCTCAACAGGGCAATTTGGAAAATGTTTAAATATAATAATGTTCCTTACCATTCCAAGCAAATAATCTTTTTTGTATCATAGTATTGAGAGCCTGTTCCAAACCAAAAGTGCCACAATTTGAGGCACTACGTGATTTATTCACACGCCCCAACATAGTTTTAAGGTAGATGCCATGCCATATGTACTGGGGCAGATGGTTTAATTTGGGTAAAGTAAATGTCCTAAAACCCAAGGATTGAAAACCTTTTAATGCCCCGAATGTTAGATTCTGGATTAACTGAAAAGTGATTCCTGGTATTTGCTGGCTCCACCAGGTCTAGTTAAGGCAAGTGAAAGGAAGATGATTCAGATATTAAGCCACAAAGTGATAAAGACGGTTCCTCCTCTGAGAAGGTGAGCAAGAAGGATGTTTCCAGTAAGAAGGAAAGCGATAAAGACGGTTCCTCCCTCCACTGATAAAGCTTGCACGAATCCTCCAATGATAAGATATTTCCGAAGATTAAATTTCAGAACTTTAGCATTTCTCTCCTTTGCACGTTCCACACTATCTATTAACTTCAACCTTACACATATATATAATATATATATTAATGTTACAAATATTATATTAAAAATATATAAAAATTAATTAGAAAGTATCGATAAATATAAATATAAGCTTCAAACTAAAAATATGGAAAATAACAACAATTTAGAAACTCGATAATAGTTTCAAAACGTTTACACCACCTATTTATCTAGCACATGAAGAAAACAAGACTCTAGGAAGAGAATAATAACAGAGACCAAGAAACGTTCGATATATGTGTATGAATTTTACGTATAAGACATCTCAACAAGAAATTTATGTTTAACGCGCATCTACAACGAATCAATAATACGCATTGTATCCTACAAGTATTATAATAAGGTGACAACCGTCATTCATATAAATGGTTAACTATGATTTTTTTTAAATCTAATAAACAAATACGATACGATACATGATATCTCAATCTCTTTGGAAGACAATGGAAAGCGTCCACACCAGCAGAATTAGAGGCGACAGGAAGGTGGCAATAATCAAAACATGCATTACGTTGAAGGTAGCAATCATTAAAACATGCATTAGGCACATAAGGCACATATGAAAACATGCATTACGCCACATATGAGTATCTAAATCTCAATTCTATTGTTTAATGTTTGACAAAAGTCTTATCTCTCAGATGAATTTTGTTTAAGCCAGAACGAGGGTTTACGATCACTTCATTTCACCATGGTAACCGTAAGCAGAGCGGGCATGCAAGGCAAGGAGAATCTGTAGAAATCCAGTGAAACCTGCGTGTGCTACACCTTATTTCGACCAATTTCTATTTCCACCAATTGCAATTAGGGGATTAAAAGAAAGAAAATAATTACATTCTTAAATCCCTTTCTCCGCGCTGTTTTCCATTAAGCTAAAAACTTCCAGGAATCTCTTACTTAAAACTGCTTAGGATTGTGTTTGATGTAGAAATAACATTAATGAATCTATAAATATTTTCGTGGTTAATAATTTTAATGTGGTGTTTTTTTTCACAGTGATGCTTTTTCATAGGTGCATGTACTATTTGCAGAAAATTTTAAAAGAACTCAATTTCACAGAGAGCTTTGTCTTGCCAGAAACTCTATCTAGCGTGAAGAGTTGCTAAATATTATTTCAACCCAAGGCTGAATAATCATATCCCGCCCAAGGAATGGGCTTCGTAACTTAGCATTCTATGTTTTTGTGTTGTAATATCTAGATGTGGAGATGCCCGCATTCCAACTGTGGTTTTGTGGTTCGTTTTGTGGTTCTATGTTGCAAGATTTAGAGGTGCCTATAATGTCATGAAAATCAACCATAATTAATTTTATTCCTTTAACTGTGTTGTAATTACGAGATTGACCACTTCCTCATTGTCTCGTCTTTCGCTCACAGGGATGATGTTGAGGTGCAACGCAACATACATAAGTGTATGAGAAACTTCTTCGAATTGTAGTTGATTATTAGCCCATGTTGTCCCAAGGTACCTATCGTCCCTGCACTGATGATGTTGAGGTGCAACGCAACATACATAAGTGTATGAGAAACTTCTTCGAATTGTAATTGATTATTAGCCCATGTTGTCCCAAGGTACCTATCGTCCCTGCAGTCACCACACTCCAGGTATGTAGATCTTCTCATCTTAATTCTGCTGCAGTCACCACACTCTAGGTATGTAGATCTTCTAGTGTTAATTCTGAAGAGGTATTATCAAGAGGAACCTATAAACAAACAGGGAATCATAAGGTATTCATAACAAAATGTAACTAACTAATAACATGTAACTAATTGATTATTGCCAAGCCTCCTCCTGATATCCATCTATCAATTCTTCTTTATGGAAATCCTAATATCTATCGATTCATTCTAAACAGAAGCTTTAGAATACAAGAATCAACTCCATGAATTCCATGGCAATTGCAGTGCTCATATTAATGATTACACAGTTTTTGCAGTGGAGTTGATGGCGTGTAAATTGTTGTGAAGGTGATTCATTCTAAACAGAAGCTTTAGAATACAAGAATCAACTCCATGAATTCCATGGCAATTGCAGTGCTCATATTAATGATTACACAGTTTTTGCAGTGGAGTTGATGGCGTGTAAATTGTTGTGAAGGTGATTCATTCTAAACATAAGCTTTAGAATACAAGAATCAACTCCATGAATTCCATGGCAATTGCAGTGCGCATATTAATGATTACAAAGTTTTTGCAGTGGAGTTGATGGCGTGTAAATTGTTGTAAAGGTGCAGAAATCAGTGACAAACAACAATAGTAAAGTAGCAGGCCATCTCCAACTAGAAAATATCAAATCTCAAAAAGTTAAGACAAAACAGAACATATACAAAGGTCTAAAAGGCCAGAGCTATATATTTCCAAAGCAATATATTTCCAGTACAGCAATAGACCATAAAAGGCCAGAGCTATATATTTCCAAAGCAATATATTTCCAGTACAGCAAGAGACCAAAATTGCATGAAATATATAGGTATAACTAATTAAATTCCCAAGAAAGCATGTGTTTTAAAACTAATATTTCAATGAAAACAATGAAGAGTATGGAAAATTTGTGCACATAACAAACTTAAGTAATTACAGTCAAAAACTTGATGAAAGAATCTTGCTATTTTTAACCATTTTTATGTTTGTCTGAAATTTTTGGTAATTCCAACAAAAAAAAAACTGAACAGAGAAAATGCTCTGTTTTTGCCACAGGGTTTTTGCCACAGGATCAATTTTTTTTTGCTAGAGATGAGGAAAGAGTTTCACACACCAAAATAAACTTGTAATCATTAATCAAAATTGCCACTTACAGACTTCTTTCTCTCACAAAAGGATTTACACAAAAGCACTTCAAATGCACAAAAAAAATTTGCCTTTCTCCTTACAAATTAACTCTGTCTTACCTTTCAAATTTTTTACTTTCCAAATTTTTTACACTACTGTATGTAAAAATAAAACTTACATTTACTACTGTAAAAACAAATTCTTTAACTATACTTTGTTGCGTGCTTCACATTACATTTTTCAACCAACAAAAAAACATTACATTATATTCCCTGCTGCGAATTTTCTTTCATTACTCAACGAACAAGGAAGAATTCCGCGCTATTGCGTGCTCCTTCTCTCAAAAGTACTCACACTGCTGCGCCTCCTTTCATTACAAGTTCAACTACAAAACTAAGAACAAAAATAACAATACAATTTCCTATGCAATACGCCCATGAATAAAAAACTATTAAAATTAAAAACTTTACCAATTGAATACCATTCACATTAACTTTCATTTATTTCTTTGCTGACAAAAACTGGTGGTCAACAAAAAACTTCACGCTAAGCAATAAGGTGCAGGCTGTACTTCAATTAGCCATCCGCTTCATTTTTATTATTAAAAAATTTACCATTTAAAACATAATTAAAATATATATTATTATTTTATTCTATATAAAATTATAAGCTTTTTAATTAAGTTTTTTTACTCTTTTTTACCATAACTATAATTGTTATCTATTATTACAAAAAGCGTACCATTTAAACTAAATATGATATGATTATTTTTACGTAAAATTATAAGCTCGTTTAATTAGATTTTTATTTTCATAACAATAAATAGTCTCTATTATTAATCTAATTAGATTGCCACTTGTCATCAATATTACTTAGTGAAGTTTAGGTTCATTTTTAATTTCAGTATTTGATCATGATTTACAAGAATGATAACGTCTTAGTTTTTTTTCTCTTTTATATTACGTTTATTAATTTTTTATAATTATACTAAAATTAATTTTTTATTAAAAAAAATTCAAACATTTAAAATATGTTAAATGATTAGGAACACTAAAGCATTGAAAAAGTTTATTTAGGATGGAACTTGCCATTACCAATGGGATGGATCGGCCACGACCAACGTTCGTTAAAATAAGAGGTATTTTTCTTTTTTATTTTATCGTGGAGATTTCAGCAGACTATGGTCTTGCTAACAGAGTTTAGTTTTATATATTATAAGTAATATTATTTATTTATGGTTAATTAAAGATTATATGAGATTATTTGTGTTATGAAATGTTTGATTTAAATTAACTATTTATAATAGCTTTTGAATTTTAATAAAGAATATTTTCATAGAAAAATTTATAACGCCTTCAAGCTCCATGAAAGAAGTATTGTGGTTATTAAACTTAGTGTTATGATTTACTATATTTATTTATTTTAAGTTACGATATTGACTGAGGCTGGAAATCCAGATAACAAGTTGTTACCTAAGTTATGATTAATTAGGAATTTAGACATGTTAATAAAAATAATTGTTTGTTAGATTTAAAAAGAAGCAATTAACAAGAAATTGTTACATCCCTACCCTTAAAAGGGAAATATAGAGGGGAAAGAAGGAAAAAGAGGGATATCCTAGAGCTCGGGGTAAGACCAGTGGGAAGTTGCTCATTTACAGTTAAACATAGTGATGAAAATGAGAATTTGGGGGTTGCCCAAAATCCCAATTTCCTTAAAAAAAAAAACAAGATCCTCCACCAATTCAACATTAGCATCATTAAATTCAATATACCCAACACCTTTTTACATACTGGAATTATCATCAGAATCTTCCTCTGCGCTTCACGCTGTCTTCAACAAACATTTACATATAACAGTTAAACGATATTTAGATCAACAAGCTTGAACACGAGATTTAACTTAATTATACAATACACATAGGCATACACAATACTAGAACACATTTCATATATATATATATAGAACAAATTACATTCCAGGATAAGGCATTTCAGCCTTAAAACCCAACTCACAATCGACTACATCTTGCTCACACACAATTTTACTCACAAATAAGATATATTACTCACACCCTATCACATTACATTTATATAAGATGCATTAAGAAGGATGATCAAATCCTCTCCTGATTTTTCTCCACAAAAGCTTCATGCATGCACGCTTTAAATCTGTTTTATCCTTTTTAAATCTATTTTTCTGCTTTAAATCACGCTTTTCTTTTGTTCTGATCCTTTGGTCCAGTTTGCTTGCTTTGTTGCCGGTTGCTCCCGCATCAGACTCTCGAGGCACAAAAATTTATGACCTCCTGGTCATATGCTTCTCTTGGTCTTTAGCAATTTTATCTACTGCATTCCTTAACTAGAACTCTGTGAGCTGCAACCAACCTCTGCAGTAACAGCCTCCTCTGTTACACGATACCTCACCAAGCCCTCCCACACTCGGTCTTTTGGCATCATTCTCTAGGTTGCTGCAAATCTTCTCACCTTCCACTGCCACCATCTGCACAATAGTAAGACCATAAACTCTCCATATTTAACACAATTGTACCTGTTTCCGCAGAATCTTTTACTGCTCTGATACCACCTGATGAAAATGAGAATTTGGGGGTTGCCCAAAATCCCAATTTCTTTAAAAAAAAAACAAGATCCTCCACCAATTCAACATTAGCATCATTAAATTCAATATACCCAACACCTTTTTACATACTGGAATTATCATCAGAATCTTCCTCTGCGCTGCACGTTGTCTTCAACAAACATTTACATATAACAGTTAAACGATATTTAGATCAACAAGCTTGAACACAAGA
>APFE030250058.1:4280-24175 GCA_000404065.3 Pinus taeda
ACACTGTAACCGAAAAGGAGCTCTTAGCTGTAGTCCATTCCCTAAACAAGTTTAGACACTACATCACCAGCTATCAAACATTCGTACACACTGATCATGTTGTAATTAGGTATTTGATAAATAAACCAGATGTAAATGCTCGTATCATTAGATGGTTACTTTTATTGTAGCAATTTGATTTGACAATTGTTGATAAGCCAGGTAGGGAAAATGTCGTTGTTGATTTTCTGTCTAGACTAGATCTACCTGCAGGTTAAGAAGAAATGGTGGATGATCAAATGCCAGATGAACACCTATTTTATTTTTTAGTACTCTCTCCATGGTTTGTTGATATACCAAATTATTTGGTTTCAGCATAGTTTCTACCACACATGTCCTAAAAAGAGAAGAGCAAGATCATGAGGGAAAGTGCCCCATTCACTTGGATTGGGGGAAATTTTTTAAACTTAGCTTAGATCAGATTTTGAGGCAATGTGTCAGAGAGGAGGAAGTTTTTGACATCCTCCTAACCTGTCATGATGGGCCCTATGGGGGCCTCTTTGCAGCAAAGAGGACTGCCTTCAAAATTTTGTAGGCAGGTTACTATTGGCCCACTCTTCATCAAGATGTCAGGAGATATATCAGCCAATGTGACCAATGTCAAAGGATGGAGAAACCTACTCCAAGGGATGAGATGCCCCTACAACCTCAAGTGACTTTCGAGCCATTTGAGAAGTAGGGCATGGACTTTGTGGGTCCTATCAACCCTCCTTCAAAACATAAATATTACATCATTGTGTGTACTGATTATCTAACAAAATGGGAAAAAACAAAGCCGATAGAAGCAAAAACAAAAGAAAAAGTATCTGAGTTTTTAAGGGAAAATATCTTCTACAATTTTGGCTATCCAAGAGAGTTAGTCACAGATCAAGGGAGTCAGTTTACCTCCAATTTGGTTGAAGACCTACTCACACACCACCAGATTAAGCATAGAACTTCCACCCCTTATCATCTGCAAGCAAATGGATAGGTGGAAGTCACTAACAGAGCTTTGGAAGAGATTTTGACTAAGGCAGTGAGCAACAACAGAAAATATTAGGCAGATCAATTGGTTGAGGCCACCTGGGCCTATAACACCACCTAGAAAAGAACCACAGGGTTTACACCCTATGAGCTGGTCTATGGGAAGAAGGCTTTGCTGTTAATACAATTTGAATATAACACATTAACGATGGCAGCTCAGCTGGACCTAGATCTCAGCCATGCAGAAAAGGAAAGATTGCTTTAGCTAAATGGATTGGATGAACAGAGAATGCAGGGCCTACTCCACTCAGAGGTTGTCCAACTTCAAAGAAAAATATGGCATGACAGACACCTCAAAGAAAAACAATTCCAACAAGGATATTGGGCACTACTATATGATTCAAGATATAAATATTTCAAGGGCAAACTGAGGACAATATGGTTTAGACCATATACAGTAGAAAAATACAATGACAATGGTTTAGTCCTTATCTGAACCATAGATGAAGAAGCCATCTCCATGCTTGTCAATCGACATAGATTAAATATCTACAGGAAGCCCCTTTCTAAGCAAGAGTTCATTGAGAATCTAGGAAAAATAGTGTTGGTAGTGGAGTAGGTCCCTGTCTCCACTCCACCCACACCCTAAGCAAAAAAAAAAAAAAATAGAGAAAAAATAAAAAAATAGAAAATAAAATAAAAGATCCCCGGGTGAAAACATCTTGGAGGCACCCAGGGCAGGAAGTGGGTGAAAACCTCTTGGAGGCCCCCAGCTATCTCAAAAAAAAAAAAAAAAACAAAAACAAAACATAAAAACCTAACTTCTTTTGAATGAATTATAGGTTGCAGGAGGGTCACACAAGAAAAAGACATGGCCAGGATGTGTACACCCTTCATAGTCCATTCCTCCATCGCCATTATCCTTCCCTGGGCCTTGCTCTCATTTGTTCTAAAAATTTCGCATCCTACAAGAAACTTTGTGTATTCTACAGGAGGCTCCTACAAAAATCACAGAGAGGCCAAAATCAAGTTCAAAGAAGAACATGAGGGCTGGAAATTTGTCTAGAAGGCCTGTGAACCTCCTTGCCACCATCCATCTGTCTAACTCTCCATTCCATCCCTGCACACCTACATTTCCACTCATTTTTTTATTTCCTTGCATAGACAAATATAGAAATTATGTTTCTTTCATTCTGTAAACACAAGAAAAGGGTGACAAATAAAGTAGCAGCGTTCTTTGCCTATTCCTACCTGATACCTTCTAGCTGCTATTTCTTTTCATTCAAGACCTTCTTCAACAATCTTTTTAGCCCCTACTCAAGCATCAACCTGAATTTCAGAAGGAGAAGAGCTATAGGAAATCCTACAGGATTCCTGTAGTAGCTGATCCCTTTGAAAAACAAACTCCAGAGATAGGATCAGCACAGTAGGATGTATGAAGCATGTAAGGAGCAGAGCCTGATTGAAAAATCACTAGCATAAGCCAAAGGTTGAGCATGTAGAGCACCAGTAGCAACAACAACGAGGAAATGAAGTACCAAATTCCAAAGCATGTAGAACACATCAACGACTAATAGGTAAGTGGCTATCTATTCCTCGATTGCATGAATATTATTTACAAACTGCATGATCTATGGGAATGGTCACAATTAAACGGAATCAGTGGCCAGCTAACTGGCTACCCTAGTTCAGTTCACACACCCTGGTGGAGTCCAAATGAGTCTTGTCCAATTCAAACCGTAAATCATATACGTAATCAGCATGTGTGGCCCATCAATTTGGGAAGAAAAAAGCTCAAAACCAGTAGTGGTGGCGTCGTATAATGGGAATGAAGAAGGTGATGGTGGTCAAGCGACATGAAGAACCATAATGACACTGGCGTAGGACCAATGGTCCGGATGGGGATAACGTACCCATCCGGCCACCTCACCTCCTCACCACAGATTATGCCATCAGTTAAGTACAGTGTGGTCTAAGCCTCCACCACCCTTTGTTTCATTTTCATTTATGAAGCTCTCAACATCAGTACTCCCCTATCACCTTTAGAATAGCGAACTAGTCATTTTATGCCAGTTTTTCAAACCCCTCCCGCCTATCGGGCTCTACAGGAGCACTATAGCATTCTACAGGAGCAGGAACACCGTCTACATGAGGCTTTCTATAGGAAGGCTAGAAAGCAGCTTTACAGAAGGAAAATTCAAGATTTTTGTCAAATTTGAGCTTGAAAAGAAGTATGCTTGGGAAATCGCTCTGCATATGATATATTTATATAAGGTGGTGGATTAAAAATATGGTATTGGGTTGAAAAAGAAAGGAAAGTGAAGCTTAAAAGTTCGCCTGTTTTTTTCTGAGTTTTACACAGTCTCTCCATTTTCTTTTCTGCATTCAAAATCTGTCTTTTTCTTCCTCACATTCTTTTGTAAAAAAAGGGGGGATGTAACCATAGAAACCAAGCCTGTGAAAAAAATTTGCAAACTTTGTCTACTTTAAAAACATTGTGCTATATATTCTCTGTTCTGTCAAGGTCTTGATTATTTTTTTCAAAAACCAAGAAGCAAATTCAACTTAAGAACAGTTTGAAGAGGAAAAATTGCAAGTTGATGTTGTGAAAGAGAAGCACACAGAGAATTCCCTCTCCGGTTTCAGAAAAAACAAAACTCAGCTATCCCTTTGTTTTCGGTTTTGGGAGGTATTTCCTTTTTCCTCACCTAAGAATTTTTAGAAACCACTAAACACCATGCCAGGAGGTTTTATGAGAAAGGAGCCTTTGAACTCCAACAAATTGCATCAGCACCCCAAGGTGGTGGCCCTCTTCACCATGGCAAACTGGATGTCTTTCTTTGAGAGAATTCATGGACATGATGAGGAGATGACTGAAGAATTTTTTAGGTCCATAAGACCCTATTCGAAAATGCATGCTACAGTCAGCTTCAAGGGTCTGACCCTAGAGCTTACACCGGATTTTAACAGCAGGATCACAGATCTTCCACTTGGACTCCCTTGGAGTAAAGAAGGAAAACAATTGGGACAAGTTGCTAAAAAGACATTCTTTCAGCCTGATAAACATCCTGTAGAGGATAAGAATGGGGTCAGAAGGATAAGCTTACCTCCTCCATGGAGTGAAGTCAGCTACCAAATCATGAAATACATCACTTGTAAAGGAAGATTGAGTATAGTTTATGGTTATCACTTCAGGTGATTGCACGAATTGAGATATGGGATGGACCTACCTGTAGCTAGGAAACCCAGTCTCCCATATTTCCTCCTCCAGTCTTTGATAGAATGTGGCACTAAGTTGAATGCAGGGGGTCCAGACCAGCCGGCCCACCATGGCTTCATTAAATTATTGGTGGAAGATGCCCTACACACATACACCATCCCCATAGCTTGCGAAGTTTTAAGGAATATGTCTAGAGGAGATGACATCAAAACTTTAACTGAGGAAATTATTCCATCTAGCAGTGAGGAGGAGGAGAAAAAAGAGGAAATTGAGAAGGAGATTCATGAGGAGGCACAAAATATTCAAACAAAAGGAGAAACATAGGAGAAATAGAAAGAAGAGGATAAACTTGACAAAACCACGGTTGAACCCAAGGTAGAAAAGAAAATAGCCTAAAAAATAGATAAGAGGAAGAGGACAAAGGTTGAGAAGAAAAATCCCAAGAAATCTCAGAAAAAAACTACCACAGGAAAGGCAGGGACTTAGAAAGAAAAGGAGAAAGCACCACTAGAGGTAGTAGAGACAAAAGCAAAACAGTAGACACAGGAAAAATTGCAGAAGATGGAGGAGAAGAGCAGCAGGAAGAAACATCCCTTGAAACACTAGCAAGGGAAGCAGTAGCTGTGCTTGCTGCATTAAGCACTCCAGCAAAGAAAAAAGGAAAAGGAAAAAGACAAACATCTATGTATTTCAAAGCTAGGAGGAGCACCAGGATTAAGGTGGGCAAGCCCCAGCCACCATCAAAAGAACCCATTATCATTGACGATGCACCTACTGAGAAGAAGGAAGAATCTCCCTCCAAGATCTCTATCACCTACGAGAGAGGGAGTCCCAAAACCTCCACCTGAAAGGAAAGAATCAAATTGATGGACTCCAAAGCAGTCCTATAGGAAGATCAAACCTCTCTACAGGAGACACTGGCCAAGCTTAAAGAAACTGAACAATTGGAAAAGAAGGCAACAGAACAGTCACAAGAGGAAGGTAAGGCAAAAGAAATACCTAAACCAAGTCCTCAACCTAATTTAGGATCCTATTACAATCTTCTAGAAGGTGGGAAGATCATCCCACAAAAGTTCCCTGTGCCTCTTTTCTTTGAATTAGAAAAAGAAAGGGTCAGAACCCACACCTGGATGTAAATTACTAAATCTAAAGGAGTTGAATATATAGGGCACATGGAAGACAAGTTGAGAGAGTTGAGAAGGGAGTTGGGCATGCTAAAGCACATAGAAAGCATTAGAAGAGCCCAACTACAGGAAGAAAATGACCTGCTGAAAAAGTAGTTACAGGAAAGGGAACCTCAAAGGGGAGACAAGTTTCAAATTTTGGAAGGACATCAACAACAAGAAGGTCCCCTAGAAGACAATGAAGCAGTAAAGGAACAACAGCAAGAGGAAGAGCCACAGACTGATGTTGAAATGCTGATAAAACAACAACAATAAAAAGAATCTCAGACAGCAACTGAAGTGCTATTTTGAAATAGCAGTTGCAAGAAACAGAAGCCCAGATGGCCTACATGGCCAGCTGGGCAATGGAGGCCTTGCAGTGCATATAACTAGCTATATCCTATGCACTATATCTCAAAGACCAGTGGCTCCAATTCTATATTAAAACATTGGCCAAGAGGGGCACAATCTTATTCCAAAATTATGGTTAGTTTATGCATCTCTGTGATAATAGTTCAGCCGAGGATAAAGCCAACACTCCTTGACATCAATTTATGGGATCCAAATGCTACATTGGGAGACCTACAACTCATGGCTATGGATTCTTGGATGAGCCATGAGGAAAAGAGAGCAGTGGAAATTCAAAAGATGATGGAAAAAGAGCTAAGTGAGCCCCTGATGATAAGGGCCGAACCAGAAGACCCCTTAGCTCTCATTTATGCCCACCAACACCTAGCAGCCAATCCTCAAGTTCTTCCTGACTATGTTGACAAGCAAGCACATGCTATTTTTCATTTTGAAGATATGGAGAGATTATTTGGCGATGAGTACATTCACACTTGCATGAGAATATGGAATACATTGTCATATAGCCTAAAAATTAGGGAGTGTCACTCCCCAACCAGAATGAGGGAGGTTATGATGAGAGTGCCCCTATACAAACAATCAATGCAAAACTTGAAAGCCAACTAGATTGGTCTTAAGTTTAGTCCCCCATTACTATTAGGACTATTGGAAGGGTTAAGGAGGAGGAAGAACAGAAACAATGGGAGGAAGTGGATAGAAATGCACGTTTTCATGACAGAGAAGATGATATAACATTTGAGGCTTGGGATGTCAGGAAATTTGTTAAAGCTATTAAAGAGGAAGAACTGGATTAGTTTCTCAGAGGATGAGCAACCCATTCATTAGGGGGGTGATGATGAGCCCCAGAAATGGGTAACTATATGGGCTCATTCAACATATTATTTTCATTTAATCCACCATTCTTAATAGTTTTTTGTATGTTTTTGAATATATTTATGTCAATAGAGTGAATGGGGATAGTCACTTTGCCACATAGTCTAATGAGTGTTTATTGCAAATTTTTGGACAAATTTGGACAAGGACCATGCATTTATGAGTAGAATGGTAGCCAAACTCGAGGAAACAAGGCTGAAGACTTATAGGAGGGGTGTCTCCTTCATTGGTGACCCCTTCCTCGAGTTCTCCATTAGCAACTCAGAGTACAAAGGCCCACATTGATGATTCCAAGGGGAAGTCGAGCAAGTCTAGTAGGGTTGCTATTATCTTCAGTTTTAGGCAGCTGAGTTCCTTAGTTTAGGAGGACTGTTGGGAGTCCCCACTAGTATAAATAAGAAGGCTTCAAGCCTCAGTAGGTTAGCCATTTGATAGTCTATTTTCGCACTTTTGTGCATGTTATCAGGAAAACTAGTGTCCATTAAGAGCTGCTAGTCCCACTAAGATGGGTAGCTATCTTATAAACAAACAAACTAAAGTTACTTGTGTTTTCCTTTATGAGAGATAGATGAGAGAGAAGCAGAGAGTACCAACCTCAGTCTTTCACTTGGCTCCTTGCTTGTTTCTTCTCCCCTTTGACAGAGCTTTGCCACTTTTCCCTTACTTGTCCTACTTCAAAGAACACCTGTAGAGTCAAAGCATCATAATACCATCAAATCATAGAGATCTATAACCATAAACAATATAGGATCAGATATATATTAACCATACAAATGCATATATCAATACAAGATCTAGAGATATACAAGAATATGAAGGAAAACTCAAATAACTTTATTGATAGAAGTAGTAGAAGAGAGAATTACAACCCATTGATCTGACCCAGTGCCATCCTCCTAGCATAAAATCCCTCTTCACCTCATGAAAAGCTAGATCACCCAACAGTATGATGTTCCACAGAGAAACCAACAACACTTCCTTACAAGATACAAAATTCCAACCTCTGGATCTCTAGGATGAGGGATCCATATATAGATATTTGTAGGTGGGTGAGTCAGCTTGTGGGATTTTGATTAGTGTCATTTCTCTGATAGTTCTTGATTCCACTTCGAGATTTCATGATCTCTTACTCATCCCTGGGCGAATTCAGAGAGGTAATTGTCATCTGAGTAGTTTCTAGAAGATTCTCTAGGTTTCCACCTAGAAAACTGCCTCTGCCATTTGTATGCATCACACCTGTCGTGTGAAATAGCTGGGATGCATCACACCTTGACCATGGAGCAGGTGAGATGATCTAGTTTTGACCAGTTTTGAGCATTTTTTCAGCGAGAACTTCTGGGAAATGATGTAATCAGCTGACCTTGTTCCTTTAGGGTATGAAACAACACTTTTAGGGGCTTATAATCCCTTGGTTTATGGACATATGAGATTGGATTTGCAGTGCCCAAATATTTCTATAACAGTTACCCCCTAAAGCATGAGGTCTTAAATCTTCTAATGTTGGGTGAAATGCTTTATCATGAGGATCCGAGGTTTTTCGAACAGGAATGTGACCTGTAATAAGATACAATACAATACATTATCTTCATAATATTTTCATGATCTAGCTGAGGTGGGCATTCCCATGCTCAGCTTTATAAATTCATTTTCATGTACATATGACAGAAAACCGTCTGTGTGGTAGACTGATGATTCTGGTAGAGCCATCATCCCTTAGCTTGAATGATTATCTGTGCAGCTATGATGTACATTTGATGTCTTTATTTTTCTTGAATATTTCACAGCCTGGATGGATGAAACTAGATCTGGGGTCTTCAAACTCATTCAATCTTCACCTGAAGTACAAGTCAATCCATGTGAAAGGATGTTCTGATGTCGAACATGGAAAGACATCGCCTGATTACCAGCCAATGATGTAAGTTGTTAATAGGCACGAGAGGAATCACCAATAATGATAATGACCCTCAAGGTACAACAGTACAATTCATGTGGTGTGAATACATGAGATGATGTCAAACACCACACAAAATCTTCCAGTCGGAGGCCATTGATGTAAACCTATCACTGGAAGTGAGAAACTTGCCATTGAGACATGCAAGCTTCAAAGTACTGAAAGGGTTGTTCCTAGGTCAACTTCTTGGATAATGAGCTGATGTCGAAAAGAAGTGACTCGTTGTAGGAGGGCCTTAATGAATCCCACATCTATGACACGAAATGGAGAAAATGATTTTGTGGAGGTGAAAATGATCCAATGATACAAGGATCAGGGTGGCAGTCATGAAAGAATGAAGTGTAAAGTTATTGCAGCGAATGAGACATAAGCTGGGTTGGTGAATTCTCTGAGCAACTTCTCTTGAACATATCGGCGACACTGAAATGGATTGGTAGCATTAACCCCAAAAATGGATGGTATGGAGCACCAATGGTGATATGACCAGTGAACAGAATAACCCAACCCGACTCAATCATGGTGATGGAGTGAAAGTTTCATGTTTAAGCGCAACCTGCTACCAATAAAGTTTCTTCAAGTTTTCTTCCCAATTTTTCCCCAGTCATTGCTAACCAGTACCTATTTATTTTTTTCAAGCTTGAGGAGGATAACATATGCTTGTTCTATAATTTTCCCTTCGGGCAAACCCGTCGCTATTTTTTAACGAGCCTAGTGACAGTGAAACTCGTTCTTGTCTGCATGCACAAGTTTTTTGCTATTGTTTTAACGAGTTTAACGACAAAGATAAATCGGTCCTTTTCAATTTTAGAGAGTCTGAAAAGAGATGGAAAGGAAACTCCAGTAATATTTTTTCATAGTATAATCCCTTAAGTCTGAGAAAGTATAAAATAATATGAAAATGGATGACTTTTCGATAGTTTTAACGAGCCGAACAAGACAAGCACTCGATCTTTTTGTGTAATGATCCCTCAGGTCCAAAAAGATTAAAATCTAGAGGAGGGATCGCACTTCCAATCACTTTAACGAGCTAGAGAGGCCAATTTCTTGGCAATATTTTCATATTTTACAAGTCAGATGAAAAGAGCTTAAAGGAGACTCGTTTTTTGAGGAACGAGTGATATTTTTTGGGTAGCAGCTCATTCCAAGTGAGGTTTGGAACTTTTCAATTACGAAAGTGTAAAGAAGGTGGCTAACAGAATCACTCGTCACAGTT
Organism: Pinus taeda; assembly: GCA_000404065.3. Lineage (NCBI taxonomy): Eukaryota > Viridiplantae > Streptophyta > Pinopsida > Pinales > Pinaceae > Pinus > Pinus taeda. The sequence goes on from APFE030250058.1 coordinate 14,069, forward strand.
TTTCTTGAAAAGGGTAAACAATCAAGTGGAGGTGGATGATCGGCTAAAAAGTGGAGGTGATGGTAAGAACACGACCAAGGCTCAAAAGCTGATAGTAATGCAATCACAAAGGTTATTTACCGAAGGTGGGTTCATTTTTTAATGAGCTTGAACTCTAGGGGAACATATGCTCATTGCTAGGTTTATATTTAAAGAGCTTGAACTTTGCATAAACCTGCTTGTGTTCGGTTTCATGTTTACAGAAGCTTAAAACAAAAAGATATGCTTGCTATAAGTTCGCATGCCCCCAGCATAATGACGCAAATCAAGGTGCATGCCCCCCGAGCTTCATTGCATTCAACACCGTGGTTGGAATGAAGGTTTACCTTTGAGATCTTTGAAAGACTCGACCTGGAAAGGGAGTTGTTTTATTTTTTAATGAGGTTGACACGGTAAAAGAACTATCCTCAGAATCCACCATATTTACAGTGTTTGATAGAAAATAAAAAACTGAAGGATGATTAAGGTTGCTGGAATAATATTCATGGTAATCTGGAAGATGGGAATGATGGTGGTAATCTTCCCATGGTGCCTCTCCTATCATCATTGACTGAATGATTCCTTCGTCTATAGAATCTACATGTGACCAAGGATCTGCAGAGGTGCCATATTCCTTAGACCTATCTATCTAAACACTCGATGAGTTTTGATTTAGGTTTGCCCCCCAAGACAAGAAAATTGATTGCTACAATATTTCTATTGGGCTTGGGGGCAATACCTGGTGATGATCCATGCAGACAAAATGTTTGGAATCTTCTGAATCTTTTAGATATAGAAGATATCATATTGCAGGTTTCCACCGTGCCCACTTCCGCCAAATTACTCGGAGGAGGTAGGATAAAGGTACCCATTAAAGTAGGGTCTTTTAGGAGGCCTACTCTGATATTTTGAAGTGATCGAGAGTTTCCATGGATCATTGGAATGCTTCCTGTAACTTGTGAACTCGTGATGTAATTTAATGTGACTTGATGGATTTTGATGTAATTATGCTAAATTTTCACTCATAGAGGTAGTTTCATCGATGAAAAGGTAGTTTGCAGCTGAATGAATCAGTTCCCTAGTTTTTAGAGGCAAGCTGTTCCACTACCTACTTTTTATTTCTCAGTTTATAATTTGTTGGAATATATCCTAAACTTATGAGCTCGGCCCCTAGAGGCTAGGATGAGTTGTTAGTTGCCTATATTTTGTAATTTTTCAGTCATTAGAATAGGTTGGACTCTTGTGAATGCTTTGAACATTATTGTACATTCATCTCTGCAGTTTTGGCAAAGGAATAGACCAGGGTTTGCAACACTTTATGGGATTCTTGTGGCAACTTGATTTGGTATTGTTTTTCCTTTTGTAATGCAATTTTACATGTGTTTATATATGTCATCATCTCTCTCTCTGTTCATTTTTGTTGGTCACTTTAATTTCTTATTAATTCAAACAACCAAGTGCTACATAAATTTTCAACCCAGGGAAGTCTGGTTATTTCAAAGGCAACTACGTACTATATGTACTCAATCTTAAAAGCAATAGAAGTTGTAGTAAAAACTAATCACACCTTGCTTCAAGCAAGTTGAATCTCCACTCTGAGTTACAGCAAAAACACTGTATTACAGACAACTACCAAAGAATGCTTAAGTTCATTCAAAGAGTAATCTAATGAAAAGGAATCAATCTGCAAAGAAAAGCATGGGCTATGCTATAACAGAGAACAAGACCCTATTCGTAGAGCAGGAATCTTCAGCACATGTTTCTGATTATCAAGCTTGCCAACTCACTCTGTAAACTCAATCACTAATGAAACACTCATGAATTGAGTGTATATAAACTTAAACAATACATCAATCAATTGGAAAGAAAACAGAGTTTCAGCAAAAATGTATAAACAATATTCAGTAAACGGTACTGTTAATAAGGTATGGAGAAAAGACACACTTAACACACTGCAGAAATGTAATTGGTGAATCTTGTGATGAAGGTGGGCCCTATCCTTCTCACAAGATTCCCCAGGAGACAAGAACTAGAAAGAAATGTTCAGAACAAGATTTTATTCATCCATCAATATGTCATGTTACAAAAGGATTCTAGTTATGTTCCTTCAACTAGACCTTCCCCGCAGTCTGTTCATCCCCTTCTAATGTAGATGTCTCCTCTTTTTAAAGAGACATATATTACAATAGATTACATTGTAAGTTCTATTTTAATTCAATATACAAAAATAGGGAAATTAGTTTCCCATCAAGAAAATATTGTTACAGTAATGTTGTCTTTTGATCATGATCGTTACATCCAATGTAGCAGCTCCTTCGATGATCTTCTTCTGTTGCTGTCCAATCTTAGAATGCAAATCACAACTGTCTCAGTTGCGGGATTTGCACGTCAATCTTACTGTTTCAGCAACTATAGAAGTAATCGTGCAGCCTCAAGGCAGTTTCAGCAATGTGGATTGCACATCATTCTTTAATTGTTTCAGCAACTATTCAATTCAATAATTAACTATGAAGATAGCGTAATTATATGTAAAATAATTAAACGTATAGTGGTGAGAAGAAACATTGTGTACCTTTGGAATAATTGGGTTACACCACCCTCTGATTTTCACATAAAACTACATAAAAATCCAAAAATATGTTTTTTGCTTATTTACTTCCAGAAATAAGATAGTTAGATGTTGTTTACTTCCTTGAGTATGTAGTAGCGTTCCTCTCATGGTTTTCCTAGTGCTTTCTGCAAAAGTAGAATTAGTTAGTTAATTAGGATTTACTAGGGTTGCTTTACATTTCAGCCTTTCTCCTTTTTGCAGTTAGAGTAGCATCTGTAGAGTAATCTTTCTCTCCTTTCATCACATATAGAGCTTCTTTTGAAATGCATAGAAGTTGGTTTGAGCTCCTAGTGATCTTGCGTCGATTGACCAAGTGACAACCTACAGTAAGAACTAGTACTTGTGCATAGAACACTGATGCTTCCAAGTTTGTTATGAACTATCAGGTTGATAAGAGTAAAGTAGGCAGCCCAAGAGTTGTAGCATTATTGCTGCAATATTTGTGCTCACCACCAGCGAGCTTGGATAGGAGTTTGGCTAAGTCACTTGTTACACCACCCTACACAGGAAGCCTTTCTCTTCTTTCTCCTTTAATTTGTTTATTTAATAGGATTGTGTTGCAACACTTATTACTTTCAATAGGCAGAAGAGGGTTCCTGACCTATTGAGAGTAGAGGAGGTTTCCCCTTTATAGAATTATTTATAGACCTTTGATATTGGTTTTCTTGATTTATATTTTCCCCTTATCCTTTCCCGACTTGACTGGATCAACAAGAAAAGAACTATTTACTTACAATATTGATTTGAGGAATGAGGATCTTATAATAGATACAAGTTTTATAACTTGACCAAAGGATTTCCATTTGAGTGGATCATATTTTCCATTCAGACATCATGGACTTTAAAGATATACAAACCCAAGTTAGAAAAGAGATAACAGATTAGCCAAGGATTGTTCGTCATCACAATTTATATTTTTAAGTTTTTTCCACATTGTCTTTTGATCCAAACAAGAAAATCTTTCATGCAAAGTCTTATTGAAAAAACAAAATAAAATACATGACAAAACAATGAAACAAAAGAAAAAGAACCAAGAAAATGGAGGCAGAACATAGAACAACATGCAAAATATAAAATAAGAAAACAAACAAAAGAAAGGACTTGATGGAGAGCAAGCTAGAGGGTGGATGAAATTCAAAGGAAACTAAATGAAACTAAGCCTACTCCTAACCTAATCAACTAGAAGTTCAGGGCTAGGTGTAATGATATTTCTAATGTATCCATTATCATTCTCTACCTACAAACACAAATATGAGGGAAATTAAAATGTGATATATAATAATGTACAACTAAAAATATGAGAACTTTAATATCTTGTACAAAAAATAGAAGGCCTTTCTTAAAGGAAGAAAACTGTGTCATACCACCTGACTTTATACAACTTGCCATCTTACCTTTTTTATAGTAACAAAAATGATACAAACCTCTACAACTCCTTGCAAAAGCACCTACATTTATGTTGTTATCATTAGTAAACATTAAGAAAGATAGAAGTTTGTTATTAGCGTAAGGGCTTGGTAGGTGAAATTCTTCTAATGGATGATAGATTGGATCATGTAATTAAAAACAAATCCTCTTGAATATCCTAAAATCCTTAAGAGAAATAATTTCAATAAATGGTGTGGAATCAGGATGAGAATATTGCAAGGGAAAATGAATCTTATCATATTCAGAAATCTTGTCATGATAATGAGGGCCTGACATAACGATCAGTGGAGGATGAAGTGCCTCAACTACTTGACAAGTTTCTAAATATTGAGATGATAAAACATCATCATCATTTGATGTAAAATTACCATCATTAGGTACACTAGTGGGAAAATGATCAATTGAATTATAATTGTTAGAACGAAAGCCATGATCAGATGGATTGATTAAGACATAATATTTTTCATTAGGGGACATGAAAGATAGATTAGTTTGAAAAACTCTACAAATTCTTTGAATGAGAGAATCGTCCTCCTCATACGTTGAATGTGAAAAACCATCTACTTGTGACTAAATACAGCCAAAATTGACATCATAACCATTAAAAAGGAATGCTAATATGGCAAGCGCATGAAACCAATTGAGATGTAGTGGATCAAAAAGAGGAACTTGATGCAACAGATAACTCAAGCATTCAATGAAATTGAAAAGGACATTTTGTGTCTTGAAGAAAATAAATAGAATTATTAACTTAATAGCTTCGCTCATCCATTGAAGGTATACACTCCAAAATCAAGTTTTATACACGAGATTTATATGAGGAATGATCAATTGAAATAAAATATTCAGTCCAATCAGAAACCAAATCTTGGAAATTTAAAGAGCTATATTCAAAATAAAAAACATCTTTCAAGAAGGAATTTGTATTCAATGAAACCATGCAAATAGAACAATCTTTTGAGAAGACCCAGATCTGACTTATTTAAGGGATCTTATCGAAGTCACGAGATCCTAGCATAACCATCAATATAAGTGTAAGTTCCTCATCTCCTTGATGAGTCTAAGAACTTTAAGGAATTACAGACTTTCATTTTGAAAATTGCATCAGATCATGCATGATGTATGGAAAACTACCATCAGTAATTTCAACAAGATCATTATTATCCAAATAGAAGCCATCTACATAACTGATTTGGTAAAAATTTAAATCTTCAACAAACAAATTACCCAAGTTAAAAGATTCTTATAATTGTACATATAAAGATGGATAAATCAAACAAATCTCATGAGTAGCCTTGATAAAATAAATTTCTTCATGAAACATTGGAAATGATAAGGAATTAAAAGGATACTTGAGAAGCTACTTACCTTCTTCTTCATCATGGATGACCTCACTACCTTGTTTCAATTCAAAATCCAACTCCTTAGATGATGAACATGGAGATCATGGAGTATATTCTTCACAAGTTAATGCATTACAAATAGTAGAATGCAAGGGATAGTGAGGTGAAGAGGAAGTTTCCATAAAAACATCTTTGGACTAAATCTAATTTGAGGTCTAACTCTTCCAAAAGAAAATATTTTCGAGAAATCAAAATATCAAATGGTGCACTTGGGAAACCATCATCACATAAAATAATAGAATCAAAATCAACAAAATTAAGGTTATCCAAGTCTTCATATTGATTGGGAAGATGAATTCTATTTGGTTCATCACTGAGATTCTTAGATTCAAAATCACCAAGGATGGAAGAACATAATATTGACATGGAGGATTTTGGAAAAGAGAAGAAAGATCAAAAGAAACCTCATTTTCTTGCTCCTCTACCAGTGAAGAATGATTTCCTTGCACTTGATCACTATTTGGATTTGGAATAGGTTGATCAAGAAAATCACGGGGCACGGGATCAAGAGAAAGAGATGATAGAGGATGACAGGAATTCAAATAAGATTTAAGACTATAGTTATGAGTTTCAATAGCATCTAGAGAAATCAAGGGATTAGACTTCACCATGGGGCTCATGAACCATTCCAAGGTTTTCTCCATTGGATATGAATCATGGAAAGTGGGAGAAGGTTGGGAAGATGGATTAGGGATTTTATTTCTAGATTTCCCATCTTAAACATTATCATAAGGAGGGACCTAAATTAGTACTAGAAAAGGAGGAGGACAAGAAACAAAAGGAATAGTAGGTTCTTCCTATGGAATTAGAGGTGTCTATAATGATCCTAAATAGGAATACCAATGATATAAAGTAAATAATCTGCACAGCAAATTATAAAAACGAAATACACATTAAACATTCATAGAAAAGCTGCAAATATGGAACTGCTGAGCAATTTGATTAATTATCTGAAGGCGAAATACGATGAATGAAAAGATGGTGCCCCTAGGCTTGTCTTAAGGACAAATTGGACTAAACCCAGGTGATGGAACAACTAAGATGACAGATGTTTATTTGCTGCACCACTTTGCACTGCGTTGTCCGTGCAAACTGCTAATCTGCAACGTTGACCTACTAGAATGTGCCCAAAAACTGTCTAGAAATTTATATCCTTCCAGCATTAGAGTCCTCGGAAAAAACCTAGAGAAACCGAGAGGGAAATTTATCTCATTTTGACTTTTGGTTTTCAACATCCTTGGAGCCTCTCCCCCAGCTGCTACAACCAAATTCAACTTGTAGGAAATAACCTGCAACTCCCTCTCCAAATACCCTTGGAAAACTAGGCTCACCTGCACTGACTAACACCTTGCTCCCTGGATGACCCTTGGTATGGATGACTGCTCTCCCAACACCACGTGTTTGCTGCTATAGTGACCTCTGCACTGGTCCAGGGTGCTCCTACTCCAGCATAGTTTCCTTTTTCCATGTGATGAGCCTCATAAATGGGTAATTATATGGGCTCATTTTACCTCCTAACCTAGTCAAATCAACTATTCTCTTAGCTTATTATATGATTTTCTGATTATATTTATGCTTATAGGGTGAGTTGAGTTAGTTATTATGCCCTGTGGTCTAACATGTATTTAATGTAGATAATTGATGGATTTAGAGGTCAAAGTCAAGGATCTAGTGGTCAAACTGCAGCAATAACTCGATGTAAATAGAGGAGAGAACTTATAGGAGGGAATCCCCCTCATTTATTGCTCCTCACTTCGAATTCCCCTTCATTCAGCTCGGAGTACAAGTAGACAAATCATGCACTAGAAGGCAACCGAGAAATTGGAATATGATTGATAGTTATCTCGAGTTTTGGGAGCCAAGTGTCCCTAATTTCAAGGAAGCTATTTGCAGCTTCAAATGTATAAGTAGAGAGGCCTAGGGCCTCACTAGGGTAAACTTTTTTTTCTTGTGTAAACTCTGCTCAAATTTCGAGCATACTATTTTATGATAGTTTTATGTAATCTTGCTATTTTTTCATAGTGAAGATGGGATCCTTTTTGAGCTAGCACTCAGTTACCTCAGAGGGCAGAAGCTCTTAGGTTAGGGCTCAATCCAAGCAGCCAAGTTTCTCTTTACCTGTATTTGTATGCTTTACTTCAGTTTGTAAATTAGTTTATTATTATATGTATTTCTCTTATGGTTAAGAATAGGTTACTTTTGATGATTTAGTAGCTTGCTTCCATTTGTGCTTTCTGTAGTAGGTTAAGCAATGATCAGAGAAGATTAAAAAGGCTAGAAAAAGTGCCTTGGCCTCTCTTCCTTCCTCTGGGACCGTGATTTGAGGCAAATACTCTCTTGCTGCCCCAAAAACACAGATTTTCCTCATTCCTAAGGCTTCTCATGTTTGCAGCTCTCTAGTAGGTTGATAGTCCAGTTTTTCTTTTCTTTATATCTTCTTTATCATATTCACTTCCTAATTGGAAATATTCCTTTTGCATGCTTTCCTTTCTTACATCGTTTCCCAACATTTCGTTCTATACATCATAGTTTAGGCCATTTTAATGCAAAACTCTGCTTTTCCTAGGATGCACTCATTTCATTGGTTACTTGATTTTCTTGGTTGACTGTCAGTTTCTATGCAGCAGATCTCTTCCAGAAGTAGGGAAGCTTACCAACAATCACACCCTTGATCTGATGCATGCCCTATAGGTCTCTCAAACCTCACCTCAATTCTGCCCTAGTTTCCTTCATTTTTCATAGAACTTCTTCTTCTCTCCTTGAGCAAACCCAATCATCTTTCTCTCTTCTGGTGATTCATGGTAGACATTAGGTTCCCTAACACCTCATTCCAACCTTCATCCACCTTTTCCACCCACTCTCACACCCTCAAAACAATGAAAATTGCTCTTGGCCTCCTCCTGTAGGCCTCCTATAGTTTCCCTATTTTCCTCCTGTAGTTTTCCTCTATCCTCCTGTAGGCTTTCTTTTGAAGGCTAAGTGTGGGAAAAACCTCTATAAGGCCACCTAAGAGATCCTAGGATCCATCCACACCATCCTACATCCTCCCAAGATCCAAAACTAATCTCTAACGTCACCTATTCATTGCTAGACTCACACACAATAAATTAGTTGCATGTTAAATTCACATAAAAACACATAAAAATCCAAAATTATGTTTTTTGGTTATTTACTTCCAGAAATAGCATGGTTAGATGTTGTTTACTTCCTTCAGTAGGTAATGGCATTTCTTTCATGGTTTTCATAGTGTTTTTGGCAAAAGTAGAATTAGCTTGTTAATTAGGGTTTACTAGGTTTTGCTTTACATTCTAGTCTCTCTCCTTTCTGCAGTTAGAATAGCATCTGTAGAGTAATCTTTCTTTCCTTTCATCACACATAGAGCTTCTTCCGAAATATATAGAAGTTGGCTTGAGCTCCTAGTGATCTCGCGTCAGTTGACCAAGTGACAACCTGCAGTGAGAACTAGTACTTGTGCATATAGCACCGATGATTCCAAGTTTGTTACAAACTACTAGGTTGATAAAAGTAAAGTTGGTAGCCCAGGAGTTGCAACATTTTTGCTGCAATACTACCGCTCTCTACCATGTTGCCTCCTCAACTCTCAGCTCTCCCAAAAAGCTGTGAATCCCTTTTTTTATCTATTCCCGACTCTCCCAGCACACTGTGAATTCTCCTTGCTCATTACCAACTCCTCCTACGTGTTCTCTAGTTGCCCAGGAATATGTAGTTTTCTCCCTGCACTAATGGCTGAAATGTGTGACTATACTGGACTCCCTGAAAACCCCTATGTAATAGTCTCCCTAGGGTGGGCACAGATGGTCCCCCGCATAAGAGGTTGAATCTTCCCTGTGGAAGACTTGTGGCTAAACAACCAGTAGACTCGCTAAACAACAGAGTGTACAAAATGAGTTTGCTGTCAAAATGATCAGAATGCCTCCAAAATGAGAGATGATCTCTCTTTATATCTCCTTGGGCCCCTTTAGCCTCATGTGGGCCCCTCCATCCACTAGCTTGAGTTACCTCCAATGTATCCTTGGCCAATTTCAAATTATGCATGTGACGGCCCCCATATTCCACTTGCTACCAAAAATAATTCGAATTGCCTATAGTTCCTAAGTTTTTGTGTGCGGGGTCATTCTCCTAAACCAAAATTACTACCAAAATTGTGTTGTTGCATCCCATGAATACCTCATTTCAGAAGGGACATGATAGTCCTCCCCTCCCAAGTTTTTCTTGCCCTCAAGCAACCTCAAAGCTGGGTGCTCTAGTATGTGCTCACCCTCCCAAGTGGCATCCTCATCCGATAAGTTCTTCCAGCGTACCAAGAACTCCCTGATAATTCTACTCCTCAATTTCCTCTCCCTGCTCTCCAATATGGCCTCTGGTTCCAGCCCCAAATGGCCCTCATCATCCAATGGGGGTAGATCAGCTGCTACAGTCACCTATTATCCTAGCACCTTCTTCAGGCATGAGACATGAAACACGTTGTGGATCCTGCTCCCCAGAGACAGTGCTATCTCATAGGCCACCTCCCCAACCCACCTGGTCACCTGGTAGGTGTTGCGGGAAATTCTCCCCTAAGGTTCTTGGGTGAAACCTTAGCAGACGGAAAATTATCTAAGTTAAGAAACACACACACACACAACC
>APFE030250061.1:12998-58670 GCA_000404065.3 Pinus taeda
CAATAAAGAATCATTTCATATTATTTCTGGGTTTATTTGCATTATCTTATATTTTCATATCATATCTATAATATTTCCAGGTTAGATCTACAACAGGTACCAGCAGAATAGCATAGTTTAAGCGGTGCAAGTAGACCGATGCAAGCATGCACCCTGTCAGAAATATAGTACGATTTATTATTTTCATAGCATATGTCATAGGAAAGTGGTCATCATGAAAGTTCATAAGAAGTCCTTTCACTTAGTCGATGAATACTTGTGCTATCATATTAACTAGGAAAAATTATTTAAAGTACAAGGCGTTTTTAAGTTAAGAATCATGATCATTTTGTAATGAATGCTAAGTTATTTTTTGAATTATGAAGGAGTGTGGAAGTGTTTAACTGCTGCTTGGATATAATTACCCCTTTCGGCCATAATCCTAGATGTACTTCACTCGTAATGATTACCTCACCTAGCCGTTAAAACGCCACTGCAAGTACCAATTCGGCATGATCTCAAAGATGTCATGCATACACGGCTAATTGAGTGGAATGAATCAGTGATAAGATGGAAGGGATGGTGGATGGTTGGATCCTTATATATAAGAACCAATTTTCCCAATGTTGCATGTAAATTCTTGACTGTTCATAACCGTTAAGCAGCGATGCCACTTGTTTGAAGCGAACCTTTGTCTCTCAATAGGATACAACAAACTATTGAGTATCACAATAGTCTTACACTATTGTGAGACACAGGCTTTCTTGAATTCTTGCAAAAGTTTGACGGGCACAATAGTGAAGTGGCCTTATAGTTTGCCAGAAGTTTCAAAAATGGCCAAGTAAAAATTGGGCCTCTAAAATTTGAGGTTACAAAAGAGTTTATAGCAGCAGCGACAGGCTTGGAAAATATTGGTGAGCAGTGGTTTAAAAATCATAAACTAGAAAGGAAGCGATGGAAGCATTTCATCATCGACAAGAAAATGAAGGTAGATTGGAAGGACGGAATTCCACGTAGTGCCCTGCTGGGACAATGGCAGGACCTCCTTTTCATTGTACAAAAATTCATAACTTGTGAGGGAAGGTACTCTCCCACTTTTGTGTACCATTTTAGGATGTTGTAGCATTTCGAAGCTGCCTGGCACATTTGGTGGAGGATGAATTTCCCCCATTTTTTCTTAAAATCTTGGAAAAAATGGCCAAGGGTGTACAGGACAAACGGGTAGACTGGGCCAGCAAGAAGTTATATCACCATGGCCTGATAAAAATTTTGGTCCAGAAACAATTAGAAGTTAAAGGCATTACTTGAGAGGCACTGTTAAAACAATTACATAAAAAGACAGCTGCTGGAAAGGAGACAGAGGACCCCGCCAGCACAAGCAAGGGTCTGAGTAAGAATGTAAAGGGGAGTCCTTCTTGCACCAGTGCAAAAAGGAAATTACTTAAAAAATTAATAGAAGAAAGGGCCCCATATCCAAATAAGAAGACAACTAGTGCACCTGTTGAAGAGACTCCTTCTACGTCACCAATATAGGCACAGACCCCCGAAGAAGACAACTTGTCAGTCCTTGTGGACGTAACAAAATTTGTAGAGGTCAAAGATGACACTCTATTGGCCGATTTCATTAAAATGCCCCGGAAAAAGAATGAATAATTTGGTGCATGCAAAGAACCACAATCCCCACAAGACGTTGAATCCCCTTCTGCACCAGTGCAAGAAGAAGAACCAAAAGAAGAAGAATTTATTAATGTAACCATGAGGGATATTGAGGTCCCTAAGGAAGACACAACCGCTATGGAGACAGAAGAAGAAGTAGACTTGGTAACTCCTACTGCTCGAATAATTGAACTAGAGCTTCAAGTGGAGAACTTAGAACAACTCATAGCTAAAGCACAAGAGGATAAAGAACATAGTAAAGAAGAATTAACTGCGACGATCCAGAAAAATAAAGGAGAAGTTAGAGTTTGGAAGTATCGAGTTGCGCGATGTTTCAAGCGACTTAAAAAGGTGACAAAGAAACTAAATAACACCAGAAAGAAGAAGTCTGAAACATTGCAGGCTGATGTCAGTATGTCAGAGCAGGATTGAGCTGTAATGCTCAAATTTTTGAAGGTTTTTTGGAAAGGTAAAGAGTTGTGTGAGGACACACAACAGCTTAGGGATGGGAGGATGTTAGCCCCCTAATTTTCTCTCTTTTTACCATTTTTCCCTTCCTAAATCATAACCATTTACCATTGTTTTACCTCTTTTATACACCCTCATCTTGCACCAGTCCAAGCACGGTGACATATTTCATATAAACTATATTTTTCATACTATTAATTTAACTTAGCATTAATTAATTATTTACTACATGATTTCTTACTTTTAATCACTCTTTGTAACTTATCGATATCTCCAATGTTCATTTAGTAGTTGGATTACTTACCGTGACCGCTAATCCTAGTGCAGGATCGGATCTTACACCATTTCCAGCACAACAAATCCTTGCAGCAGATCCAAACCTCCTTGATCACCACCTCATTTTGAGTAGCTTCAACCATGATAGAAAGATTGATCCAAAAGTAGCTGAGATCGAATCTATGAAGGACAAAAGCTGGAGATTGGCTACGGCTAGTTTTGCTAACTGTCTAATTTTGAAGGCCGAAAAGCTAAATTCTGCATTTGGTTATATAATCGACTAAATGATCTATTTTGGCCTTTGGCAAAAGAACTATATAATGTAGATTGTAAATAGGACTAAGGAAAATTTTTGATAGTAGAAGAGAATAGAGACACAGCTAGAGAGGCAGTAACAAGTTGTTGTATTTTGTTATCGCTCGAATCTGGGTTGGATGATGTATTAATGTATGTACTTGCCTCAGTGAATTAATAAAAGGGAGCTCCGCCTCATGTTTCACAAATTATGTTTCTATATTTGAGCTGATGAATTAGTTAAGGTACTGAGCAAAGTTTTTATTTAAAGGGGAAACGCGTTGGTTGGCTAAGGCCCAACCAACCCAGCATGTTTCCCCCATTTTCCGTTTTCCTGTAATTTGTGTTTACATTGTCAAGTATGATTTAATTTTAAGCACATGCATTCTTGTCTGAGTGAAAGAAGATCCGTTGTGTGAAGTAGATAAATTCCCTTTCTTGCACTTGATTTCAGATTGGTAATCGTCCGCCTGGTCCAAGTAGGAGATATAACCCTACACCAGTGCACGTTGGTGTGATATCTCATTTTCTGCAATTCTATTTGATTGGTTTTCCGCGCCTGGTCCAAGCAGGAGAAATGAACTTGCACCAGTGCATGTTGGTGTGATGTAGCAAGCTTTCTTAGTCTACTTCCCACAATCTTTTTTCTTTCATTAAATGCTCATGATAATGTGATTATATATTGATTGTTTATTTATTCCTGCACTTTGTTAAGACTAGAAACATTCACTTTTTATGTGTGCAATTTGATTTAACAGTATAATAGCACTTGAAACAATTAATCACTCATTTTAAGAATTAAATGCTACGTGTAGGAAGCTCTGATCCAGTGCAAGAACTAGTTTCTTGCCACAGGATCTGAGTGCTTTGAACCTGGAAAAGTTCAAGCCCTTGAAGGAAGTAAAAATCCTTTAGTAAAGAAACCATTTACACCTTCTACATAAATCTTTGTTCCTGCACTAGTGCAAGCTAAATGCAATAATATAGGACAGATTAGTGCAAGAAGGAAATCTCTAAAGGAGTAGGTTTAAGGGCCCATCTGATGAGACTGCTAAGTGTCTCTGCTAAAGAAAAGCGCACACTCAGTAGTTAAACAATAATTAGCTAGAGTGATTTCCCTTTATCTTTAATTCCCTCTTGCAAATGCATTCTTCCTTGTTCCAATCTTAGATTATTTTGATGGTTCAAGTTTCCTTTTTCTCTTTTTAATTTTATTATGCAATCTTTCCTTTAAGAAAGTAGGGATTTATATTAGGAAGATTCATACCATCTCTGGCATTGCCTGTGATTCATCTCTAAGTTTACAGATCCCCCGAGTTGACAAATTAAGTGTTGAGGAGTTTTCTTAAGTGTAATTCCTGCACCCAACAAAGACAACATCATAGCCTTTGTCCTCCAACATCGCAATCGATACCAAGTTCTTCTTCAATCTAGGCACATACTTCACATCTGTCAAGGTGAGAGGAGGTCCATGCTCCCTTTGAAAAGCAACCATGCCCACTCCTGAAACACTATACCTTCCGTCATTACCCATCTCTATGCGCATCGTGAGGTCTTTCTCCTCCAAGGCACTGAATAAACTTTTATCACCAGTCATGTGGAATGAGGCTCCACTGTCAAGATAGCAAACACAACCCATCATCGATGACACCATGCATGCGATGAGAGTAAAGTCCATTTTGAAATGAGAGGCTAATGCCTCACCTTCCGATCCTTCTGAGAATCCCTTCTTGCACTTCTTCGATGGGAAATTAGTCGTATAATGTCCCATCTTGTGACAATTAAAGCATCTCACTTTAGACTTGTCACCCTTCTTCCCTCCATGAGAATAATTTGATTTGGAATGGGAAGTATTCCCATTCCCTTTCCTTGCCTTACTTGCTAAGGCCATATTTTCTTCATCATCATCCTTGGATGAAGAACCATCTCGTGTGCTCCTCCTGATCTCTTCCTGCATGAGATCTGACCACAATCATTCCCAATCTGACAGTTTCTCCTTCCATTCATAGAGTCCTGGTAGCTATTCCAACTCTTTGGAAGGCCAAGGTGAGCGAGGCTCACCATATCTTCATCGACAGTAATTATTCCCACACTGCCAAGCTCATCTATGTAGGTGTTGAGCTTGTTCAGATATGTGGAATTAGTATCACCCTTCTCCATCTTGATTCTTCGAAGCTTATCCTTGAGCGCCAATTTCCTTTGGTCACTATTGTTCTGCTAGAGGTCCTTCAATGTCTTCCACATTAAAAATGGAGTATCCTTCCCATGGAGACTCGAGACAATATGGTCTCGAACTCCCTCAAGGATGATTTCTCTCGCCTTCACCACACACTTCTTCCACTCAGCCAACTCTTATGCATTAGTTGAAGCTGGCTTTTGGATTTCTTGATCAATGAATTCCTTCTAGCCATTATCTTCTAATACAACCTCCATTCTATCTTTCCATGCTATGTAATTCAAGCTACCTTCCAGGGCATATTCGAGTCTCAAGCCATAAAATGCCATTGGCCAACCTTGAAGTATGATATGAATTCGATTTACACCTGCAACCCCAAAATTCAAACTTCGAATTCTCTTCTTAATATACTATTCACAGCTCTGATAAACTTGGTTCTGATACCATGTAGAAAATATGCTATGTAGGTTAACCTGATAATGCAATATAAATCACAGCAGAATACTATAACCTACTTCTACTATCAATTTGCAGAAGCTTAAAGGTCAAGTTGAACAATATAACCAGAAGAAGAAGAATCAAGGAACAATACACATGGAAATACTTTGAGGAAAGCCTCAGCTAAAAACCCCACTATTTGTATTATCATACAAGGTGGAAATACATAGGAATTATACAAAGCCTTAGCTCTCACAGCTATCCAGCTCTCAGTACAATCCTCAAAGATGCTCATACGAAATCCTGGCTTCTCTCAAGCCTTCCTCTTTGCCCTCCAAGCTCCTATTTCCTTGCGCTATTCCTCTAGGATGATCTCCTTCAACCAAGTGGAAAAACTCGATTTACCAAGTGGATGATCTCCTGATCTCACACACTACCAGAACTGTGCAATCCTCAAGGAATGATTCCTTCTACATGCTTGAGTTTTCTTTATAAGAAAACAAATGCAACTGATAGTACACTGTCCTTGACATTTGAATTAACTACGTCTTTCTCAGAATAGACATGCATGAGTTTCTGATGAGGGAATCTTCTGTTAATTGGAGTACACTAGTTAAGTGCATGCATGCATTAATTGAATGTTAACTCACCATTAGTTCCTCAAACAGTTTGGAACTAATTTAACTGGACTTAACTCAGTAAATTGAGTTAACTAATTACAACTCAAATATAACTCAATCTTATCTCCTTAATTTAAGGCTTAGCTCCTTAATTTAAGGGATAACTCTTGCATGACTTCAAAAAGACTTATAACTTGAATTTCTCCAACTAATTAAGTCAAAATAACTTAATTAATTATTTCCAAGTAGCTGTTAAGACTAAATTCAATTTTAATTCACAATTTAATTCAAGGACAAATTAAATTGGAATATTCTTCTTGCCACATTTCAATATCTTCTACCATGACCTTCAAATCTTCCTCTTTTTGTTGTTTGTTCTCTTGAATACATGGAGGATTTGATGGTAACCATGAGAGAGCTCTCTCGATCTCTGATTTTCATGTATGCTCTTCATCAAGTGCAACCCATGATTTTGTGGTCTTCTAATTTGAATATTCTTCTTTTGAATGTGTTCCTTCAATGATATCAAGATAATCTATTTTTTACAATACTCTTCCTGAGCTATGGTGAATACCATTGATATCAAGAAGAGTATGTTTGGAAGTGTTGTACCTCAACATTGTATGTGGGTTGAGCTACTTCAATGTGTGGGTTTGGAAATGGTGGTATAGGTAGTTGAGTGGGAGTGGATATTTGAGATGGATGTGGTTGGGGTTGGGGTTGTGGTGGAGATGAATGGTAGGGATAAAATGGAGTTTGGTATGGAGGATATTGAGGAAAATACTGAGAATATTGTGGATGGCTCCCATAAGTTCCTTGCCAACCTTGTCACCAAGATTGGTTTTGGGGTTGATATGGTCAATGTTGCCAAGGAAAGGGTGTGTTCCAATTACTTTGAGGTGGATATGCATAACCTTTAAATTGTGAATTAGGCTCTTGCATTATACTAGGCTGAATAGGATTCCATGGTCCTCTTGGAGCTACATAACATAGCTATATTGGAAATTGACTTCCTCCATTGTCCTCTTGGTAAACTTCCTTCAACCTTGGTAATGATGGCCAATGTTTAACATCATGTGATTCTACATGGACAACACATATATCAACATATTATTTTTCTTCATCTTGCATTCTTAAAATTGCTACTTGTTTGGTTAGATTGCTCAGAATTTCTGTTTTAAGCTCATCAAACAAATTTCCAATTTTAGCTTGACTTACCGATCTTGATGTTGATTTACCTACTCTTGTCTTTCTTCTTGATATGTGTTTGCATGTTTCACAAATTTCTTCAAATGATAATTGGTATACATCACCTCTACTCATGAGATCAAGTAGATTAGTAGATTCCTCCCTAATTGTTCTAAGTAAGAGGGTTTTTAGCGTGTCAGATCCTAAATGATGTAATTTTTCCCTCTTAACATTATACATGAACCTCTCTATTAGATCCTCAAGGCTCTCATCTTCTGTTTGATTCATTCTAAAGATGTCTTCTTTAAGATCATGATCTTTATATTTTTCTAGAAATATCTTTTGCATATCATTCCATGATCTTATTGAATTAGTCCCTAAACTCATGAACCATTCCATGTTTTCGGAAACAATCTCAATTTTTGAGTTTTTAATAAGTAACCATAAGATCTACAAATAATTTCAAATTCAAAGAGAAAGGATTTTGGATCCTCTGACCTTAGACCAATAAATTTTGGAAGAAAAGATGGAAAGATGTTTTTCATGTGCACATTGATATCAGTGTCTTGAATGGGAAATCCAAGAGGATCTTCCTCATTGTCATAATCTCCATCCATTTCTTATACATTATTTGTCATATTATTCTTCTACCTATAAAAGTGAATGGTGATGCGGCTGTTACCACACCACATGATCAAATGGGGGGGGTGGGATGGTGGGGGTGGGATGGTGTTGGATAATTTTTTTATTTATTTTTTATTATTTTATTTATTTTTATTTATTATTATTATTTTTTAATTAATTAATTATTATTATTTTTTTTTTTTTATGATTGAATGAAAACACTATTGTAGTGCACTTTTTTATTTTTGAAATGACATATGCCTTATGCAATTATTTTTTTTTGTTTTTGAGAAAGTGAAAAGAAATGAATCAACTAGGGAAGAAACAATGCATACTTTGACACCTCCTCAGCAATGGCACCAAAAAGTGATGAGCCTCGGTATTACAGCATGAATGTTGCAACTCTCAAGGCTATTGACTTTAATTATCAACCCAGGGTTCATAAAAACTTAAGAGGTATCGACACTATATGTGCAACATACAATGTGTCCTTCCTTTGTTGTCATGAGAGAAAAGAAATGTTGCCTATTTGCAGGAGTGAAAGACTGAATTTAAAAATGCTTGTAAAGTAACATGAAATCCTCTATCTACTTATTAACACACTTTGCTTGCAAACGAACCCTATTTAACCCTATTTGTCACATGTGATGTTTTAACTAATCTAAGCATGAAATCTAATCTAGAGAGTACTAATTATTGTGTGCATGTGTAAACATAAAAGAACTCATTTTTTTTTTTATCTTTTTGCTTTATAAATGTAAATGCTAATCTTTCCTTGATCTTTGGCGGGGGAGACAGGTGTGGAGGAAGAGGGGTACAATGATTTTGATGGCTTGGAGGTCAAATAGGGTGCTAATCCCACTTTTAATGATGATTTTTCTCAATTCAGGCTCAAAATAGGGTGCTACAGGAAGTCCTAGTTCTCCTACAGGATCCCCTGTTTTACTACAGGATTTTACAGATTTACTATATGAAATTATAATTCATCGAATGAAAAAAAAATCAAATCCAAATTGGATGGGACAATTTTTTTTATTGACTAGGATCTCTTAGGTCCCCATTCCAAGTGGAATCAATCAAAAATACCTCTATTAACCCATGCTAAAAAATATCATAAAATTACTAGTCGAAAATCTAGAAATTTGAGAACTAGTGAGCTAGTAAATCTATATAATGCTTAACCTAATCAAATGCAAATGAAATGGGATAATTTTTGTTATGAACTAGAATGTTTTTTTGATCTAATGCAAGTGGAACCAACTAGTGAGCTAGTAAATCTATAAAATGCCTAACCTAGTCAAGTGCAAATGCAATGTGATAATTTTTGTTATGAACTAGAATGTTTGTTTTATCTAATGCAAGTGGAACCAACTTGATTGAAACTCGTTAGCATGCTCTAAAAAATAGCATAAATTTATTGTTCTTTGCCACAAAGGAGTTCCAGAAATCTAGATTTGGGAATAAGAAAGCTAATCCAAGTAGGTCAACGATTACTATGACCTTTAAAAGTTTTTCCAAGGATGAAATGATTCTTTTGATCTTGCAAAAGAAATTACATCAAACATTTAACCCAATCCTACAACAATAAATCATTAATATTAAATGCAGAAATAGAAAGAAATAAAAACAAGAGATGTATGTGAATAAGAAGTGAAAAGAAGGAAAGAAAATGATACAAAAGGGCTCTGAGGCTCTTGGGATGGCCAAGCCCAAGGAAACTCAAATACCTATGGAGGAGAACAATATTTAGAAGCTAAACATGACACCAATCTTCATTATTTTCATCAATATAATTACATCCTTGCAAGAAAATACAATGGAGCTGCAAAAATATGAGTTCTCTCCACAAGAAGGCTAATGAAAATCCCCCCTAGAGGAAAATTTGACTTGGTAATTATACAAAATGATTAGGAATCATTGCCCATAAATGTAGGAAGCTTTTCCCACTAAAATCCCTTGATTAGTGGATTTGGTTCCTAATAATAGGAATCTACATTAAATGGCAAGGAACACATTCCTAGATTTTCTCAATCATTGGAGTTCCACAATATGTGTCATAATTCCATAATATATTGTTGATTTATTGTTTAATAGTGATCCTCTTGTATTAGGGAGCAAGTTCCTAAATTATCTCGTCCTCCAAATCTTCATAATCTGCCCAATATTCTCATAATATTCTAAAAAAATAAATAATATTGGCACAAATATGCAATTATTCATAAACCTTCCTAATGAATATATTAAAGTTAAAAATACACCATCTAATGCAAAAAGAGAGGTTTAATGTGTTGAAGGATGGTCATAGACCTTAATTTATGTTTACTTTAGAGGCATGAGCCTCTATCTATGTCTAATTTAAAGGCTCATTAATTCTTATGGTTAAAAACTACTAGGCTAGAACCTGAGGATCAATATATCCAATTGTAGAAAGCAAATCCTTCTTTTGGGTGGGACAATTTTACAACACCTCGAGAGTGGACGTAGATGAGGGAGAATGTGCCAGATCCTTAACTATGATATAATTCTGAGTGGCTCTCGAGGTAGGTTTGAAAGCAAATCTATGGATAATAACTTTGAGAGGCTTAATTGTTAGCTTAGTAGGTACGAAATTGGGAGTAGGATCTGATGGAGATGTAGTCGAAGGAGTAGGTTGATTAGTAGCTTGACCATGTGAGGGATTCTCATTATCGTAGTCTTTACTTTGAGTGGCCACCATAACATCATTTTTTGGATTATCAGAGGAAAGCATCAAAACTGAGTTAGAGGTAGCGGGCTCCCAAGAAGCCATATTGGTCTCTTGATTAAGAAATAGATCTATTAACACAACAAGTGTAGCGGATGATTTAAGATATTGATTTACTTCTTCCTGATGTGGATATTCTAAGTGAAATACTCCTCATTACAAATCAAACATGGATAATGAGGTTTCCTCTTTTCTTCAAAAGACTGATTTTTTTGTTTATCCTACGAAGGATTATCTTTCTTCCTTTTACCTTTGCCTTTCTTCTTACTTCTTGGTTATTGAGATTTGCCTTTGGAAGCTTGAACGACATTGATCTCAAAAGAAGAAGCCACATGAGTGCTAAAAGGATGGTTTTGGGTAGCCATAGCAAGATTTGAACCAAATGGTTTACTCGTCGATTCTTGGTTAGCAGAACTAATCACGTAATCAACGACATGTGATTTTTTACTAGGAAGTTGAGAAACAATATTGAAAGGTCACAGAGCATTTCATATTTTATCATAAAGCGTGCTAGATTGGGTAGAAATAAGATCCAAATGCAAGGCATGAGAAATTACCTGCTCTTCAGTCACAACTCTACCCTTAGTGACATCTTCTATGATGGATGGAAACAAAGACTTAATGAACCATGAAACTAACAATTGGTTAAGAAAAAAAGTTTTAACCAAATGAAGATGACATCACAACTCATGAATGTGATTTGAAGTGTGAGTGTTGTCATTTTTTTGAAATTGGTTAAAAGCTCAGTTTTAGTATCATATCAGATGGGTAACTGGAAATGTGTTAGGAATGTGGTAGCTAAGGCACTAAAATTATCAAATGAAGATCTTGGTAGTTCAATATACCATTTTTTTGTTCTACTAGTGAGTGTGCACTAGAAAATACACAAACAAACAAAGTCATCATTGAGAGATTTCGAAGAACACCACAAATGATAAGTCATCACATGTGTGGATGGGTATTCTCCAGGATTTCCATTGAATTTAGGGGCATCATTGGGAAATTGTGTGGGAATGACTTACCACCAAGGAGAATGATCAATGGGATCATTGGTAAGCCTGGTCAAATCTGATAATTTGAGAGTTGCTATGTTATGAAACCAGCTCACAAAAATATAGTAAAGATAGATCAACGCTTTAGAAATAAGCCTCTTCGAGGGGGAGACCTCCTTTATATTACACAAATGAACAATTCTTGGATGATACAAATGACTAAACCTCCTTTTTATATATAAGAATCTAAGGGGTCACGATATAATCAAGCCGAAATAACAGTAATAACATAAGGGCACAACAATAACAATAGTGGTTTCTATGGGGCACACTAAAAACAATATGGGGACAACAAGGGCACAATAATAACAATAAGGGATACAATGACAATATAATGGGGGAATCACTAGTATTATAGGAACCTAACATGCCCCTCTCTTTATGAAAAGCATTGTCCTCAACACTTGAGTAGTTTTGGATGCTTATGTATAAAATTCTCATCCTCTCAAGTGGAATCTTCAGCGGATAAGTTCTTCCACTTGATGAGATACTCCGAAATTGATCGATTTTGTAGCTGTCGAGTTCTTGTTTCTGTGGTTGCTTTTGGTTCCAATATGGTTTTCCTTCCTCGTCAAGTTCTAGAAATATTGTTTGAACTGGGAGCTTGTCACCTATAACCTTCTTTAAAAATGAAATATGGACAATTGCATGCACTCGAGAAGCTGCAAAAAGCTCCAATTTGTATGCCATAGTACCAAGCTTTTGCAACACCTTTTACATACCATAATACTTTGGTGATAATTTATTATCCTTCTTATCTTGCTTGAGGGAAATTTATTTATATGGTTGTAGTTGTAGGAATACCCAGTCACCTACATCAAAACTTCTTTCTTTGTGATGTTGATCTGCCTATTGTTTCATTCTATTCTGCGCCAACATGAGGTTATCCTTTAAGAGTTGGAGAACTTGTTGTTGATGCTTGATGTGATGTTCCACAACTTAAACCTTAGAATTTTCTCTTAAATATGATGTGATGGATGGTGGATGATATCCATAAAGTGCCATAAATGGGGTCATTTTTGCTACAGTATGGAAGGAGGCGTTATACCACCATTCAGCTAGAGGCAACCATTTGACCCATTTTTGTTGCTCTTCAGAGGATAATCTTTGTACTAAAAAGTATTTAAGACTATCATGATCCTTTTTTACCTTGAAGTGTCTTCCCATTAGGTAGGGTCACCATTTCTTATGTGCATGTAGTATTGCCAACGTTTCCTTCTCATAAATAGCTTTGTGTAAATACTTTCCTTTGATTGGACAACTTTCGAAAGCAATGGGTCTTTCATCTTGCATTAAAACAACACCAATTCCATTTCTTGAAGCATCACATTACACAATAAAGTTTTTTGTGAAGTCCAGCATAGCTAAGACCAGTGCTTGTCACATTGCCTCTTTAAGATGTTCGAAGGCCTTTGTTGCTTTTGGAGTCCATGAAAATGCATCTTTCTTCAATACTGTTGTTAGAGGTGCTGCTATTCTCCAATAATTCTTAAAAAACTTGTGATAATACCCTGTCAACCTGAGAAATCCTCGCAGATTCTTTATGGATGTGGGTATTTTCCATTCCTTAATGGCTTTAATTTTGCTAGGTTCTACCTTAACACCTTCATGAGATACAATATGACCCAGATATTCCACCTCTTATACTCCAAAGAAACATTTGGAGCCTTTTGCATATAATTGTTTCTCCTCCAATAGTTTGAGCACCCTATCAACATGTTGAGCATGATCCTTCCAAGACTTGTTGTAGATTAGTATATCATCAAAAATTACTAACATAAATTTTCTAAGGAAGGGTTTGAAAATGGAATTCATCAAACCTTGAAATGTAGAAAGTGCATTAGTAAGGTCAAAAGGCATGACCAAAAATTCATAATGACCCTCGTGAGTTCTAAATGCTATTTTCGAAATGTCTTCATTCTTCATTCTAATTTGACAATATCCTGAACGAAGATCCAACTTGGTGAAGTAAATTGATCCATGAAATTCATCCAATAACTCATCAATGAAAGGAATAGGAAATTTATCCTTAATAGTGAGCTTGTTGAGCTCCCTATAATCTAGACACATGCGCCATGATCCATCCTTCTTGTGCACCAATACTATTGGAGCAGAGAAAGAACTTTGACTAGGTTGAATTATACCACCTCTAGCATTTCTCGCAACCATAAGTTCATTCCTCTTTTTGGGCATAGGGATATCTGTATGGCCTGATGTTTGGAGTAACACTTCCTGGAATCAAATGAATAGCATGATCATGATCACGAATAGGTGGGAGGCCTTTGGGAGTCTCAAATACCTTAGAATGATTGTCCAACGCTTTTTAGAGATTTGGAGAAATATATGATTTCAATGTGGGAACCTCTAGCGAACATAATTGTGCAATTATGCTCGTTGTTCCTTCTTTAGAAGATTTGTCATACCGTTAGAGTTGATTATCTTTCCTGTTTCCTTGCAATGCCCCTTAATTAAACTTCCTTTCCTTCTGCACAAAATTTTCATGAAAAGTTCTTGAAAACTAAAAGCTATTGTACCCAAGGATTGTAGCCATTGGACTCCTAGTACAACATCAACACCGCCCATTGGAATGGAAAGCATTGGGCTATTCAATACATATTTGCCCATGGATAACTTGATATGATGGAACTTTCTAGAGAAATTTATGGTTCCTCCACTTGCAACCATCACTTGACACTCTGGTGGTGGATATAGGAAGCAATTCAATTCCTTGGCTATCTTACAATGAATAAAATTATGGGTACTACACGAATCAATCAACACTATTACCTTTTTCTTCTTGATATGTCCTTCTATCTTGATAGTTTGAGGAATGGTAATTCTAGCTAATGCATTACAAGGTATGGTCGGATTCATTTATTCTTTATCTAGGGTTTGTTCCTGGAGTATATCGTCTTATTTTGACATTTCTTGTTCCTTTTCTTCCTTTTCTTCACAATCTATGTAGAATAATTTCTTCTCAGCACACTTATGACCTTTAGTGTATTTGCTATCACAACTGTAACAAAGCCCTTTTGCTCTTTTTTCTTCCAGTTTTTGTGGTTTCAACCTTGTAGGTTGTGGAATGCTATGGGAAAAAACACTTCCATCTTTATAGTTGTGAGTGGTAGGCTTCCTGGTTGCCATAATTTTGCTTTCCATTTTTCTTGCTAACCTAAATGCCTTTTTCAATGAATCAGGTTCCCAAAGGTGAACCTCATGTTGGATATTATCCTTTAAAGTCCCTATGAACACATCAATCCTATTATCCTCTAGAATATCTCTTACCCTTATGTTCAATTTTTGGAAGTCCTCAATGTGCTCCATCATTGAACGCTTTTGTTTGAGATTTATCAATTGGCTAAAAAAGGTGTTGTTTTTTGTATCCTCATAATGTGCTATCATTTCTTCTATAAAATTTTCCCAAGTGAAATTTTTTTTAGGAGAGCAAAGCCATCGATATCATACAAACTGATTTGGTTCCAAATATAAAGTTGCAATACGTACCTTTTGTGTGTTTTGCACATTATGGAGATCAAAAAATTGCTCCATCTGTAGTATCCATGTTCCGAGATCCTTGCTATGAAACATCCTCATATCGATTTTTGGAACATGGTGGGTCTTCAATCCAACATTAGAGTCTATGAAATCATGATTAACATTTCTTTTGTTCTTGTCACGAGTTTCCTTTACTATCCTTTCACCATTAGTAACCATTTCTTGTAGCAACTTATTCAAATTTATCTTCAATTCTTCCATCTTAGCCTTCATGCCATTCATCTTAGTGTCCTACCATTCATCTTAGCTTCCATGCCATCCATATTAGCTTCCATGCCATTCATCTTGGCTTCAGTTACCTTTCATGAGAGTGAAATTTTTTGGACTTG
Source organism: Pinus taeda (assembly GCA_000404065.3). Lineage (NCBI taxonomy): Eukaryota > Viridiplantae > Streptophyta > Pinopsida > Pinales > Pinaceae > Pinus > Pinus taeda. Next base: position 28,397 of record APFE030250061.1, read on the forward strand.
GTCTTGTAATTTTGATATATCATGTTGCATTTCTTACTCTTCTTCACGAGTCATGCTAGAGCTTTCAGGTTTCTTACTAGGTGTTTCGATTTTATTTCTTTGGGGCATCAATTAATGCTATTAATTCTTCACTATTCCCTTTGAATTCCTTCAAACTAATTTTTCAAACCAATCTTATGTACAATTAAAAAAAACTACACACCTTTTTCTCACTTTGTAAGAGCTCGATATTAAATATGTTGTATCTCTGTAACTGCATATCTCGAATATCTAAAATCACGTCTTGCAGTAGCCCTTTGCATCATCTTCCTAACCCTGCAAGTCTGATCAAGATTGGATTCTGCAAGGAAGAGTTATGCCAAATCTCCCACGATGACTTGATTATAGACTAGTTCAGTGCAATGAACTTGTACGAAGTGCGACATGTCACTGTTCTGACCTTAGTATCTAAAACTGTTATACAGAAACCTATAGGTCGTCCTCTTTCTAAAACTTCTTATGAAATTTAAATATGATGCTCAAAAAAAAGTTATGACGATTTTCCCCATTTTGGAATGTAATTTGAGAGTCTACAAAAACCCTAACTTCCTTAGCTCATATCTCCGAAAATATAGCGAGACAAGCTCTGAAATTTGGCCCCGAAGTTTAGAACGAGTTAGGCTCAAATGGTTATTTTTTTTAGCTTCTAAAAAATTACAGAAAAAAGTTATAGTGATAATTCCACGATGACCTATTTGGAGCAATGAAACCCTAGAATCCAAAGCTCTGATACCAAATGTTATGAAACCAGCTCACAAAAATATGGAAAATATAGATCAACACCTTAGAAATAAGCCTCTTAGAGGGGGAAACCTCCTTTACATTACACAAATGAACAATTCTTGGATTATACAAATGACTAAACCTCCCTTCTATATATAGGAGTCTAAGGGGTTACAATATAATCAAGTCGACATAACAATAATAACATAAGGGCACAATAATAACAATAGTGGGTTTCTATGGGGCACACTAATAACAATATGGGGATAATAAGGGCACAATAATAATAATAAGGGCTACAATGACAATAGTAATGGGGGAATCACTAGTATTATAGGGACCTAACATGCTACGAATGGAAACTACCTGTTGAGGTCTAGTGGAGGATACCCTAAGTAAGATGGGATGGCCTGAGTAATAGGTATATGTGTTTGCGGATAGGGAGGATTTTGATAACCAGAATACACTTAACCTTGCTACCATTCTCTAGGATAACCTTGTAAAGGTGGCAATGACTAGGTTTGGATTTGATTATTGTAAGGCATTTCAAGTATACCTTTATATAGTTGATACTATTGCCGTTTGGAACTTAAAATCATCTCAACATAAGTTTGTTTAGGTTGTTCCTGTGCCATACAATATATATTATGAGCCACTTGAATTTGAGGAATGACCTGACTAAGTGGTTGTGATTGTAAGTTACCTTGAGAAGATTGGGTATATAGGGCTTGTGAAGCACAAGATACTTGCAGAATAGGTTAAGTTAAAGATGCAACCTATAAAGGTTGGCTGACATTCACATGAGCTTAAACAGGTTGAGATATAGGTTGATGGAAAAGAATCTGAGATGTAGGTGGAACAAGCTGAGAGATTAATGATTAAGCAACAACTGAACCAAGTTGTATGGGTGCGGTAGGTTTCCAAACATTAGCAACCATTCTTGAATGTGGAGGACTCATATGAGGCTGAGCGCTAACTTGAGAAGATGGAAATATCCTTGCAATAGGTTGCCTCCCTGCTGAAAGAGGAGGGTTATATGGAGGCAACTACCCCCCCAGAGGAGGGTTCCCAATAAGACGTATATTGGGTTTTTGTAGGTGTCCATACCCACTAACATAAGAACTAGCATGTTGTTGAACTGTATGAGTAGATGGAGGAGGAGGAGAAGACTATGATGACATATGGAATTTCATATGCATATGACATGGGATAGGTCCATGGACTAGATTTTGTGCTAGAAAGGTACCAGACAAAGATTGGTAACCAGGCAGGATGGATAGGCCACAGAAAAATGTGTTTCTAGTGATGTTACAAACATGGATGAAGTTACGACATGGGTTGTCTCCATCATGCTAGTAGATAAAGGATAAGAAATCATAGCAGATTTAGTCATGGTTAACTGTCCAAAAGAGGTTTGTTGAGGGAAACTCAAGGGTGAGTTGAAAGGAAAAGAACTAGACAAAGGAGCTTATGATGGAGTATGGGGAGAAGGAAAAGAATGGACCTGATAAAAATGAGCCCCTACTCTAATAGGAGAGGAGGGTTGAGGATCTTCTTGTGGAATCTATTTGATACTCACATGACCAAGTGGAAGTGGTTCATTGTCAGGTCTAATATATATAGGTTGTGGTTGGGTCTAAGAGAGAGGAAGAGAAAAGGAAGGTACTGAAGTAAAAGTTGTAGATAATTGAGGTAACTCAGGCTACATAACCTTAGGTTGTGTTGTATTTAATTCAATATAGTCAGGTTCAATAACCTCAAGTAATGATATTTCAGGTGCTTATGTTTCCACTGTGTCAGACTCACAACCAATGGAGAAGTATTATTTGGTTCAATACTCACAAGAAAAGATGATTATGAAGGATCTATTTCAAGTGGAGGACCAGAAGTAATAGATCTTGAAGTACCAAATTCAATAGTCTACGTATTTTTATGCTTCTGATGATGACCAAGAGTTGCCTCAAGTGGAAGAGGAAGCTTATTTTGCATTCTACATGAACAACAAAGTGTAGGGTGTTAATAAATTTTAAAAATTAACAAAAAAAATAAATCAAAGAGGGTAATCTACGTATAAAGCTTTACCAAGTAGCTGTGAACTGCAATATACAACCTTAGAAAACCAAGGATTTATGTATGGTCAGAAAATTTCCCTGAATGTTGTGTTCGATGTATCACAATATACAAGGTGGCAAACTCGGTTACGTATGGTGAAGATATCAACGTATGGTGGACTTCCAAAATATCCTTAATGTGGAATTGTATGATGAGAGCGTCCCCATATACTTTTCATGCATGGAGCGCCATCCAATATATCAGAGGTACATGGAGAATAGTCTGATACACTTACGTGCGTGGAACATGATATCACCCCTGGAATGAAATGTTGGAAAAAAATAACAGCTCCTATGTTTATAGACATCGAAACACATATCTATCTGAGACCTCTAGATGTTTGCGTTAATGCTTCAAATTCTCCTCAAGATTGATTCAATAAATTTTAAAATTTATCTTAAATTATGTTTTAGTTTTCAAGACTCACCATGAATTTCACCTGAATATCCTAAAAAATCCAATCTAGCATGACAAAGTGAAATCTTATTTTCAATGAAAATCTATGTATGGGAGGGAAGAGAACAAAGAATGATGCAACATACTAGATGAAACAAACAAGATTGTTAAATCAATTCCTCTAATTAAACTATTCCTAATTTTAAATTCACACACAAACCCATACATGCAATTCCAAGAGATTTTTCTTTTCAATTCCACTTAATTTTAGATGAAAACTAAGATGCTTGCCTAATCACTAATAAAAGAAATTATTCAGAATGATGAGTGGAATGCCAATTCTTCTAAGCAATCAATTTTCTAATGCTCCAATTAACAAGAACAAAGAAAAATCTAAAAATTCTTATCAAAGGCACTAAAAACCAAAATAAAACAATATAAAGGCTTCTGAGAGACCAAGGCACACTCAAGGACATGAGAAGAACCAGTTGGAAAAAATATGATCGGAGAGAAAAGCGCAAAATGGAATTTTTTTGCATCAAACAAGGGTCAGCACAAGTGCGAAAAGGAAACCAATGCTCTGCAGCATAGTTGCAGAGAAGCCTAGGGAGCATTGCAATGCTCTGTCTCTAGACTAGGGGTAGCGTTGATCAGGATTGGACCAAGTTCTGACACAAAAAACCAAATGAAGCTCAATGAAAGGTCTCCTTAGGGTCAATTCAGATTTGAGTGAGGTAGTGAAGGTTTGTTTAAGAGGTGAAATAAGTACTAGGAACAAGGAAACCACTAAGGGAATGAAAGGATCCCTGGTGGTGTCACCAATTTGTTATGTGAAATCTATGATTACGGAGAAAAGTATCTTCCCTAGAGCTAGTGGATTGGTCTAGAACAACATAAAGCAAAAAATATAAAGCTTCCCTTAGAGAAATTGAAGAATGGGAAAGAGGCTTACCTGGAATCTGTCACAAGCTTTACTTTCCTCTTGGCTTGTTAGCTCTAATATTAGGTTCAATTGCTATAATTAGAACCTACATATACAATCAAAATAAGCCAAGGATCCACAACATCTATGTAGCATAATTCAATTACTCTATTCAATGGATCAACAAAGCATTGAAATACATGAATGTAAATGTAACATAACACATATAGGAAAATGATATACTCTTTGTATTAATATGAATAGGAGAGATTTTACAACCAAGAATAGTAGCTTATCTTGTAGAGATCTACCGAAGTTGACTTGTCCTTCCATGTCACAAATCACACCTCAATGTCAATCTAATGCACGAAGATGATGAATCTCTGACATTCAAGGCAACAACAAGAGGGCATGATCAGTCTCCAAAACTAACCCTAATGTTGTATATGGCAGTAAATTAATAGGAGAGAGATGGTAGTTTAGGAATTCTTAGCCATTTACCTATATAGGCCTTAGATTCACTTAAGATGGGAGGATGAGCTCAAGGGATAAGAGGTGAAATATCCAAGGTATGATCAGATAGGATTCGAACTTCTTATCCAAGGTAATGGTTAAAACAACTCTTGGAAGCTTCTAGAAAAGGAAGCTTTGGTATTCTTTTTAACTTTCTCAAATTTCTGGAATTAGCGCACCCCTGTAGATTTCCCTGTAGATTCACAAGCTCATGTAATATACTAAAACAAGAGACAAGAATCTACTTCTACTTTCAACCAATGGAAGCCAATAGATCAATGAAAACAACATGAACAAGAAGAAGACAAATCAATGGCACATAACAAAATAAGAATTTATGGGGAAATCCACTGCTCAAAACCCCACCTATTTGTATTGCATTAATCATAAATATGAGTGAAGATACAAATATTGTTCTCACTAGAACAATTCCACACAAGTACGCTAAAATCTTTGCCACACAAGCCCGCTCTTAGCCAACACTTCGCCAATTTCCACTGCCTACCAAGCCCTTATTTTCTTGCACATTTCCTAGGCTGAATAGCCCATATTAATGGGAATCCATTGCTTCCAAAACTATGCAATCCAATCTAGGTCCTCTTCTTGATTGCATGCATGATCTATACGACTCAGTAAATCATACAACTGATAGTACATTGTCCCTGCACTCTAGTCTCAACTGGGTTTTTCTCAGAACTAACATGCATGAGTTTTCGATAAGAGAATCTTCAGTTATCTAGAGTAGCACCTCTGGATGCACCAGTGCACTAACTGAATGCTAATTCTCTACTAGTTCAACAAATAGTTAGAACTAGTTTAACTGTCTATAACTCAGTAAACTTAATTACCTAATTACAACTCAATCTAAACTCATACTGGACCCCTAAAATTTAGGGATAACATATATATGACTTCCAAAAGACTTCCAACTCAAAATTCCTAATCTAATTAAATTTAGTTAACTATTTATAAGTTGTCATGAGAATAGAATTCTATTTTAATTCTCAGTTTAAATTCAAGGATAAATTTAAACTAGAATTTCTTGTTGCCATTTCTCAACAACCCCCACCAAGGGACTACATGCTACTGATCAATGCTAGTGTAGAAGGAAGAAACCTAATGCTCAACACAGGCCCCTAAAGGGGCAGGGTGCATTGGGCCTTAAAAACACTGATTTGAAGCAAACAAACCCAGAAAATCAACTATTTATAAAGGTCATGCTTAGGGCTTTGTGTAGGGATGATGAAAACATGTTCATAGATGGTGATTGATCTAGTTTTCAAGACTATTGACCTGATGTGAAAAAATGGCCTATAACATGTAGATTGTTCATTATGCTTCTAAATATCCTTTTGCAAACATTTTAGATAATGATGAAGAAGAAAGTTATAAGAAATAAAAGGAATACAAGAAAAGAAATGAAGGAAACAACAAGGGAAAATTCTTCAAGAAACGTATCTATTCAAGAGAAGATAGTAATACATCTGATGAATGTGATGATAGTGACCATGATTCTGTTACAGTTTTCATCATGGAATTAGTGTTGAAAAATGCAGCAAGAAATTCTCCATTTTATTTTTCCTTGATTAAATTGAGAAAATTCGAATTTCCACATCAACGGACAACTTGGACGCAATTAACTTGTGTGACATGGCTTATGTCACCTAGTTTACTCAGTAAATTCGAGTTGGAGGAGTTATATTTCATTTAAGCATGTGTGATTGCTAATTTGTAGCAATCAAGGTCAATTATCTCAATTTATTTTTATTTAAACTATTTCCAACTATTGGAGGAACTAGTGGAAGGTCAGTTGTGTAGTGGGACTTCAGTCAAACTCAGTGATCATCCAGTTAATTGATTAATCAGCCCAAAATAGCTAGTGCATGAAGAGAATTTGTGTTCCCCAGCTGTGGTGGAGGTTCCAAGTCAGTGTAACATCCTTTTGATACTAGTCGTGAGTGTACAGGTGTTGCATGAAGTTAGATGATCAGACTTGGGAATTGCGGAATCCATTTTGGAGAAATTCCTAAATAATAGGGGCTTAATTTCTCAAGGAATTGTGCAAGGAAACAGGGGCTTAAGAATAGGCATAAATTGACTAAGTTTGGGTCAGAGCTTCTCAGTGAGTAGAGATATAGGTTATTCACATGCAGGTTGTGGTCAGTTGAGCAAACAATTATAATACATCTTTATTCATAAGATTAATGCAAGCAAGCATTGGGGTTTTGGAAAATTCCTTTCCCCTGGAAAGAAAATATGTGCATGTGTGTTATTTCTCATTGCATGTTTGTGATTGATATTCTAAATTGTGAATTGAATTCCATTGAGTAGTAGAGTAGGTTTGTGTCTTGTGATTTTGATTAAAACTTCATGAGCAGTTGCAAATATACACCATAATTTCTACATGGTATTAGAGTAGAGTTCATATTATAGTAGGAATTTCAAAGTTGTTTCTTAGGAGGTTTGATTTGCAGTTCAATGTAGCAGGATCTCTTGAAATTTGAGATGATGACCTTTAATAATCTAAGGCTATATTATGCCTTGGAAGGTAGCTCTAATTTCATCACTTAGAAGGATTGCATGGAGGCAGTATTCGATGGCAATGGATTGCCGTAATACATCAAGAGAGATGTTTAAAAACTAGCAGAATATGATGCCCAAAACAAGGCTCAGTGGAAGAAATATGTATCCAAGGCGAGGAGAATACTATTGGAGGGAGTACGGGACCACATTGTCACCAATATCCATGGGAAAGAAACTCCTTATGCAATGTGGCAGGAAATGAAAGATTTATTCCAGATAATAGTGACCATAGGAAGCTGGTGCTCAAGGATAAAATTTGAAATATCAAGATGTAGAAGAATGACACTATCTTGTTGTATCTAAGAAGGTTCACACAAGTTCATGATGAGCTTGCAGGAGTTGGTGTTACCATTTCAAAGGTTGACTTGGTAAGCCTATCCCTTCTGGTCCTTCCCAAGGAATGGCATAGCATCAAGATTCAGTGAACAGGAGGGAGAAAATATAGAAGTAGGAATTCTTATGGTATGATTTGGTATAGGAGGAAGTAAGGCAGAATACCAGAGATGGGACTTCATCCAAGGGAGAGGATGAAGAAAACTTTGCATTGGTTGTAAAGGTGTTGGCTTATGGGGGCCTGACCCAGATTTAGAGTTATTTAGCCAAACAAATCCCTACACTACTGGCCCTTTCGGCATAAGCCTACAGAGCACGGACTGAAGGCTCACCTGAAGCAGTATGGAGGGATGTTGGAACCAAATTTCTGCACCCTTGAGATGGATGTGATGTCGGTTTATTCCAACTAGACCTACCTTTGTGCGGGTCGCTTCGCACCCTGTTCTAACCTTCAGTACCTTCTTGAGGCATTACAACCAGCCTGCACGCAGCCCTAACCAAGGGTTGAGATGCTTTTGCGCTCCTAGGGTAGCGAATTATGTTATTTCCCAAATTAGGCTAAGTATCTTACTTATCTTTTTGACAGATCTTAATTATCTTCACATAAGCAGATATTCTAACTTGTGTTCACTTAACCAATACAGTTATACACATTCATGCATCATATAAGCATTACAGGTGAAATTAATACCCAATATAACGAATGCACAAATAGGAAATAAATACACAGAAATGATAGAAACTTCTCTATATTAATACTTCCAAAAGATTAAAGACTCAACTCGCCCTGCGCACTCAACTGCAGAGGTCCGCACACTCAACTGCGGACTACTAGGCCTCTGCACACTCAGCTGCAGAGCTTCTACCTATGCTACGACCAAAACTTAGACATCTACTCTAGAGTTATCTCGCATGCATCTTTATTCCATCTCTGTATTATGCTTCACTTCCTTTTTATCTACTTAGAGCTTCACTCTATTTATACAATTCCATGGTTCATGGACCATGGGTAGATATTCTACAGTCGACATTACATTATCAAAATAAGGGTCGACAACCCTGTGACTCTTTAACAACCATGCGCTCTGCGCCCACAAAATGAGGAGTCTTTACATTGTAATTATAAAGTTGGACAAAAATCTTGGCTCTTAGCCCAAAACTGCCCTTGGGGGATCTCGTGCCCAACAGGCCCCCAACACAAACATCGTGACTCACCCTCGATTCACTTAGCAGGTGTAGAGATCTTAGCGCGAAGACCTCCCAACTCTGATTGGATCGCTACAAGATTGGTAGCGCACTAAGCGGTTGTCTGTTGGACTTCCTCTACTTGTGGTTTGGTGATCACTATTGTTGAACTATTGCCCTGAATCCTCTCATGAGTTGCTTGCAGTTGTACGAGCTTTGCTTCAATGGATGTTGTAATTGTATACTCCTCCTCAATCCACAGTTGTAGGTGTGCTTTCAAGACTGCTTCTTTGTGCCAAGTGACATCCACTTGCTCCTTGAGTGACTTTTCCTGCTGCAGCCTCTGTGTGAGGGAAATCGTCTACGCGGTCCCTTTTACCTCATCATATCTCTATTGCAGCTCGTGTGCCTCTGTCTCTAGGTGCTTTCTGTTCAGGTTCTCCAGCAGGGTGGTTAGGACCTTGAATAATTTTTCGAATAGCTTCATGTAGTTTGTCACTGCACTATCAACTACCATCATTGTTGTTGTGACCATGGTGTATGTTGTTCTCTAACCTCCAGCAAAGTTGAAGGTTGAGCCTTCAACTGCAGTTTTGCTATCTACATGTTCAACTCCAGTTGAACGCTGCCCCTTTCTGCTCTTGCATCACGTACGCCTGTGGCTAACTTTTGGACGCGCGCCTCCACCGATTCCTCTACTTGAATGGCCAACTCCGGGACCATATGGAAGGCTTCCTCCACAACTTACACTATTTGTTTGTTTTTCTCCACTACCTCATTGCACTGCAGGCTCAACTTCTCAATGTTGATGCGCTGCTCTCTCATTACCTGTAGAGTGCGACTCTCCCTGGCTTGAAGTTCTGCAATGACTCCATCCTGCAAAAAATAGAGCATCTCCTGAGGGATCGCAGCCATGTTTAACCCGAATCCTTTCAAACTGTTGACCATAGGCCTATCAGCCTCATTCTCTGCGATGAGTTCTCCATTTGGTAGCACTATTGTGTTGGTCATCTTGGCGCACAACATTTCCTTGACAGCTGAAGTGCTAACTACGAGGATGGTGGACACTATGCCAGCCTATGGAGTGCACACCTACAGCTCCTCTATTTGTGTCCGGAGGGCCCGCAATACTAACTAGTGTTGTTCCTCAAATTGCTAGAGGGCCTCCACGATGACATCCCTCATTGTTTCGCCAATATCATGCAAGTCCCCTTCAGTAAGGGTGATAGGGTCGAAAGATGCCTTTGAGGCCTTCATTTTCTTTCATGGCCCTACCTGCTCTCACAGTCACGGTTGTTTCAGCTGGGTGGATGTTGTCTGCGGGTCCACACCACCTTGTTCTGTGTCTATCTCCTGTTCAGGCGAAGGTGACTTCTGTCCTTCACGCTCTTCTTTTAATGTTTTCTACTATTGTTCTGCTAACTTCGCAGCATCATGTGCCGCCTGGGCCTTAGCCACTACCTCTTCTTTCCTATGCTTTTCCACTAGCTACGCCATCTGCAGTTTGGTCTCTTCCTTCTTCCTCTACATAATGGACTTCTCTACTTCCAACGTAAAGTCAACTGGAGCACCCCACTTTGGTGGCCAAGACTCAAGGACCACAAAAACTACATCATCGGTCACCAAATATGGTAACTCATGCCACGCCTTCATAGAGTCCTTCCGTGCCCTGATGAAGACATGGTGGAAGTTTGCTTTGAACTCCGCAAATCTCTTCAAACTATTGTAGACTGTGGGCGATAACTGTGGCTTTTGATTTATCCCCATCTGGATGTTCATCTCCATAAGCACCCAAAATATCTAGTTCTCTGTGATCCATTGTGTGTCCCTGGTTGCCCACAGCGAAGCGTATTTCGCTACCTATAGAACAAAAGGATCCATGCATAATGAAATGTTTTGCCCTACTCTTGTGCCTCGCAGCAGTTTGCAAGGAACTCACTGCATAGATAGTTTTCCCATTTAAATTGGGCCCCTTTTGCGCATTGCACCGCTAGTGCAACCACTAGTGCAGGAACCTCATCTGCGCGACACTTCCACATCACCTTCCCTGCCAATATCTATGTCGCGAACTTGACTGCAGGTTTTTTGATGCTGGAGATGGCATACCCTCGCTTCTTCTTCTCCAACTTAAAATTCTTTTTCATTGCCTCCGCGAGGGCTAACTCGCCACCTTTTCCCTCTAAAATGTTTGTTGGATCCACCATTGAGCAAGGGAGTTGTGTAATCTGGTGAATTAGATGGTTTGTGATGGGGATGGGCTCCTATAGCCATAAACACCCATTATGCACCAAGCAGAGCAGCTGCCTAATGACAAAAATGGTCACTGGGGCACGATGGTAATGCAGCACCGAAAGCAGTTTTAGAAACCCTGATTTCTTGACTCCTCTGACCCATTTGTGAGGCTCCAATTCAATCATTCCAGTTGACGCATCTATCTTCTTGCACATTAGCTTCACAGTTGCTAAATGCGGGAACTTCTCGTGGTTTGTGAGGTCCCAATCTTTGAATTTCAACACAGGAACCCATCCCAAGTGTGCTCCCTCAAACACAATATCATTCAGGAGTAGCAGAGTTTGCAAAGAGCTCTTGCTCTCATCTATATCCTCAGTCACCTTGTCTTTACCCTTGCACAAAATAACATATTCTGGCAGCCTGGTGATAGGGTCTGCACCCTGGGTTCCAACTTCCATCTCTACATCCTCCTCCTCCACCAGGATTTCCTCAAACTCTTCCTCCTCGTCGGCCTCTAGATTAATGACCTTCCCTTTTTCCTCCAATTTGAGCTTGGCCCTAAGTGGATTTTTGGGCAAGACATGCACCGATATCATGGCTTACTTATCATTCTTAGGTCTCAGCATGCGCGGTGATTTAGGGACCTCAGTGATTATTTCGGCGCTCTCTGGGGCTTCCACTTCGGCAATTTTCTGCATGACTTCCTTGGTTGTCACTACTCCTGTGTCCATGGCTTCTTCAGGTGCTGACATAGTGCTATTCAACATGTCTTTCAAGGTCTCAAGTAGTTGCTCAAGCAACGAATTTGCTTTCAGAGTCTTGAATATGTCTTGGTTCATGAATTCTTGAGGGTGCAGCAACTCAGTTCTCAAATTTCCAATTGTTGTTTACTGGATAGCCACTTGTAATTTATAGTGCCTTTGGAATGTCAATTCAACCGTTCCCCCACATTTGGTCCATTAATGCTAGATAAGCAGAAGATTTTCAAGAATCTAGCCCATAAAGTTTGCCTTAAATGCCAGCCACCCACTCCATTTGGTCTCAAACTAGGCATCAAATCGTGAATAGTGACTGTAACATTTACTTTCTAGAAAACCTATGCGCTAGCATAACTTCCTTCTCATTGTCACGGACCCTATGACACTTCGCTACTGTGCATAGTCCTATCATCGTGCAGTTCCCAGGCAGAGTAGTTTATAGTCCCGCGCCTCCTTTCATTTGCCTGGAGTGCTAAGACTGTGTTGTTGGTGGCTAGTAAGATGGTCAGGCCACCTGTGTATGGCTTCAAATGACTACCATTCACTTTTCCTGGGAAGGGTTCTCCATTTAACTATACCAACTGCACCACAACTCCATCGGTAATCTCCTTAATAACATACAACTCTAATTAGTGCATTCCAAACTTCCCTGGAAATTTATCAAACTTACTATCATACATTAAATCCATATCGTTTACCTTGAATGTGCATAGCTTAATGTGTCGGTCGTGCCACGCCTTTTCGTGCTGCTTCTGTACCTGCTGGTGAAATCCAGCCAAAAATCTCTCTTCTTCGAGCTCATCCAGTTGTGCAAGCCTCTCCTCCAAGGCTCTGTGATCTATCATACGTATGAGCGTTGCTAAGTGCAAACTAGGCACGATGTATTCCATAGGCATTACAACTTCCACTCCATAGACTAGCCTAAAGGGTGTTTGTCCCGTCAGTTTCTTGCATGTCGTTCGATAAGCCCATAACACTGTTTGTATAAGTAGGTCTCAATCACTTCGTTGCACATTACATACCTTGGTCAGCGCGGTTTCCAGTACCTTGTTGAACGTTTCTATTGTCCCATTAGCCTGTGGGTGAATGATACACCTGAAACTCTTCCATCAGCGCGCTGATCGTTTTGTTTAGGAAGTGTGTACCATGGTCACTCATCAAGATCTTCGGGCATCCAAATCGCGTCAGTACGTGTTCAAATAGAAACTTTGTGGTAGTCAATCCCATGCAATGCTTCACCAACTGCGCTTCTTCCCAACGAGTCAAGTACTCCATTGCATTGATAATATACCTCGTGCCTATCTTTCCTTAAGGTTTGATGGGTCCTACAAAATCTATTGTCCATTTTCGAAAGGTTGCAATGTCAATTATGGATTCAAAGGAATTTCATCCCTCCATGATGGCTTACTTGTTCTTTGGCATACATCACATGCCTTTCAATATTATTTTGAATCCTGATGAAGGATTGGCCACCACAACCCTGCGCGTAGAATCTTTTGTGTGGTTTCTCTCCCTGCATAATGTCCTCACGCAACACCCCCATGAGCGTCTACGAGCATGCCACTTCGTTCAAATTCAGTTACATACCTTCATAGTATTTCATCATTCCCCATCTTGTATAGATGCCTAGCAATGACAGAGAAATATGTACGCGTACAACTAATTCCTTCCTTTGCTGGATAGAGTATCCTTCTGACGCATTTCCAATTGTTAGAAAATGTATTATATCTTCAAAATTTCCATCCGCTACATGCATAGCAAATAGCTACGCATCAGGAAATCCTTCATCCAAATTAGTAGGTTCCTCCCCTGTCTCAATGTGCGACAGGTGATCGGGTCTACGTTCAATCGTCCAGGTTTCACAACAGCGTCAAAATGATACTCTTGGAACAATAAAAGCCATCTGCAGATTCTCCCCCCCAGCATAGGCTTATTGACCATGTAATTTAGCACAAAATGTTCTGTATACATCTTAAAGTGGCCTTCTAGAAAGTAGTGTTGATGCTTCTGGAGCGCATACACCATAGCTAGTCCCTCACATTCAGTGGTGGAATAGTTCTTCTCTGCTTTAGATAATATGTGACTTGCGAATGCGATAGGGTGATTCAATCCTTCTCCACCATCCTGTGTTAGTACTACCCCCATCACTATACATGATGCATCAACATGGACATGAAACTCTTTCTTCTAGTTTGGGAAGACAAGAATCGGCACAGTAACCATCTTTTCTTTTAATATATCCAGGCTTTTTGTACAACCATTGTTCCAGCAGAACGTGACATCCTTTTTCAACAATTTTTCCATTAGCACGGTGATCTAGGCATAGCCTTTGATAAACTTTTTGTAATATCACGTATGTCCCAGAGTAGCACGTAGCTATTTCACACTTCTTGGTGCTTCCAAGTTCAGAATCACGGGATCTTTGCAGGGTCTACCATCAGCCCTTGTCTGCAAACCCCGTGCCCCAATAGGTTCCCAAAAGGAATGAGAAAAACACACTTCTTGAGGTTGAGGGTGATTTGGTATCTTCGAAAGGCATCCAGCATCAAGTGCAAGCTCGCTACATGGTGCTTAACCAGCCTAAATATAGTGCAGTCGTCAAAATAGACCTCCAAGAACTTATGAATATATTCCTTAAACGTCGCAACAACCACGCACAAAAAGATAGTCAGCACATTCTTCAATCCAAACGGAATGACAGTATATTGAAAGCAACCCCACTTAGTCATGAAGGTTGCCTTGCTCCTATCCTCCAGCGCGATTTTGATTTGGTGGTACCCTGAGAACCCATTAGTGAAAGAATATGCTTCTTGACCACGTACATTGTCCAATACTTCATCTGTGAACAGAGTTGGAAATGGATCATGCACACAAGAGTCATTCAATTTTCTAAGATCCACGCATATCCTTATCTCATCCTTCTGCTTCTTCTCTTGCACCACAATTGGGCTTACCCAAACGGATTCTTCCACAAGCTCAATAATGCCTGCCATGAACATTTTGTCTAGTTTTACGAGGACCTTCTCCATTTATTTCGGATTTAAGCAGTAAGGCCTCTGCTTAACTGGATTCATGTTAGGTTTTAACGTGATCTTCATTACTCCTAAATCTCCAATTATTCCTTTCAAATCCATAAATTTGGTTGGGAATAAAACTTGATCCTCACAAAGTAACTCAACAACCTTATCCACCATCGCATTGTCCCAGTAGTCTTCAATCTTTGTGAATTTGGGTTCTGATTCCATACCAAAATTCACCTTCTTAGTCTTCACCAGCGCAATTATATCAGGGTTCTCAATTTTTGGTCCTTGAATCTCACGGTCGCCTTCCATCTCTGGAATGTTAATTTTCTGTGGATCTTCATCCTCTTCTTCAACAGTTACATTATAACATTCCAGCGCATAAATCAGTTGAGTAGCCCATTCAGGCTACGTCAGGTCTAAAGCATCCTGTGGGATCCTAAAGATGGCTACTTTCACTTCTTGTAGTGCTTCCTCAATACCATCAAACCCATCTTCAAAACTAAATTTCATCACGAACCCTTCGAGTAGGATATCCCATTCTCCTGTCCCATGGCGAAGCTCTGTTTCTACATACCAATTCATTGGAATAACATCCAGGGTGTGACAGAATAGGTGAACCCACTCAAGTTGTGGCTTTTCTCCATACGCCTATGTCCTCTAAGCCAGATGTGCGCATGGATCATCTTGCCCATCATACTTATTTCCAAGTCACATCTTAGGCTTCCCAAATCGCGTTCACATTATTTTCCTACATTCGCGTCAATCGTCAAAGCTTGCTTTGTGCGCACCCCACCATCTTGTGGGCATAGAGCGCAATACCAAATCCAAGGCCTTGAAGCATTGTTTTTTTTGGCACCTCCTTATCAAACACATCCAAGAAGGTATCTACTTCATTTAGACCATCATAAGTAGGCAGATCTCTTACTTTTGTTGACACGTAGTGCAGCGACCTGGTCATCATATTGCAATTCAGCGTAGTTACTTGTGTAATTGATTCTACCATCGTTTTGTTTCTTCATCAGAATCTGAACTCCAGGAGCTTTGGCGCTCCGATGTAATCAGCCCATCCGCGGTGGGATTTACCTAGTCCTAGTCTCACACTGTTATCTTGTAGATGCAATCCAAATCATCATCACTCTCATAGTCGCAGACCGGATCCGTATAGCGTGATCCTTTAGCAGGGTCCAGGGGCATTATTACGCACAGTGATTTCTTCTCAAAGATCATTTTTTGCTTCTTCAAATTAATTACCATGTTCATATTAGTAGCGTAGTCAATTGCCAAGAGCGCAGGGTCGGGATTGTTGTCGTCAACAATCTCTATCACTTCAAAATCTGCCAACGTGCTCGCTCCCTCAATATCCACAATTATTCCTTGCAATCGCTCCATGGGTATTATTTTCTTCTGGTCTTCCATCCTTACCTGAATTGGAGACCATTACACCACAGGTCACCCCATTCGCTCCCACGTCTATTTTGATAGAACATTTGCATCTGATCCCAAATCCAGGATGACTTGATCCATTTCATATTCTCTGATCTGTGCAGTGAGTCTCATTTCTCGTCCTGTTCTTGTCTTATGTTTTCCAATCTTGTGGACTACGTGCAGTTCACCAGGCATGGTCCCAACACATTGATAAGGTCCTATAGCCCTTTTACAGCCTTACTATTGTGTAGTAACTTCATTTAGGTTTCTAAGAAAGTTTTCAACATGGATGGGTCCATTTCCAGCTCTGGTTTATCTTTTCTTCCTGAAGTGGAGGCATCAGTGAAGCTCTTCTTAGCTTCCATGAAGGTTTCCTTAGTGCACTCCAAATCAAACTCGACCTCTTTCATCCGGGCTTTACGAACCAATGTACTATCTTTTGGTTGTTTTCCTTTGTCATCTCACGTTTCGATTCCACTTCGGAGCACAATGTTTATGTTCATATCTTCCTCACGTGACTCAAACCTCATCATCTACAGGTTTTGAGTTGGGGGAGGCAGTAGCGCTCCTTTGTCATGTATCCTAGCTATGAGTGTAGGACAATATTTTGTTTCATGATCAAACAACGTGAAATACTTGCACGACGGGAGCGTTGGATTTGTGCAATGTGGGCATAGTGTCCTAGCCCTATGCAATTGTAGCAAATCAACTGTCCGCGAGCTCTACCAAGTCCTCCTCTACCTTGGCCTCATCTGCGCCCCTGAAATCCTGTCTACACCATTCCTACATTCTGGTCAAGGGGCCACGTTTCGGCCTGAACTCTGTAGGCGAGCATTCTATCCATCATCAACTCATAGCTTTTGCAAGTACACTTGTCATGTCCCACTGACCTACAAAAGTTGCAGAACAACTGTTGTGAAGTTTGTGTATACTTTTGTAACAAGTGGCAATTATCCGTGGCATGTTTTCCTGCTATTTGAGAGATAATGCACAACAAGGTAGGTGCCGCACTAGGTCTTGCTTGAACATCCAACCTTAAAGGCATATGTCCTCCTCCTGTAAGGTAATTCATAAAATCAGGCAGTGGTCTTTGTCATGGTCCTGACTCTTGCATTTTATGCACCACACTTCTTCGCGCACTTCTAGTTGAACCGTCCTGTCCTGTTTCAGACTTTGCATCTCAAGGCATAGATTCTTCAGCTACGTGTGGATCTGTTGAACTCCTAGGTTAGGATCTTGCATCGGGGTCTCATGTAGCCTCATAACGATATCTAAGGCCTCTGCCTGAGTTGTTATCTTCTGCTACGATAGCGCAGTCCTTAACTGTGGTAATATCAAAGCTATAAACCACTCACAATGTTGTCCATATGTCAGATTCATATTGGCTTTGCGGATCATGCATTTTAGCCTTCGATCTAGTTTCTGAGGAGTCTTGTAAGGTAGCATCGTGATCTCTTTAAATTCCACGATCGACCACACTTCAGATTTAGGCCTACTAAATTCTCTATTTAGCGTTGTTTGGATATCCACAACTCTCGCATTTGGGTTATTGTTGGAGTACTTAATATATTAGGTCAGCATGCGATCCTACAGGGTGTTAACCAGTGTTGCTTTCATTATATGGTCATCTGTAACACCTTACGCTTCCCATAGTACAACTCTTACAATGAACCAGAATTGGTTCAGATCCTCATTTCCCAAACCTTTAAACACAGGAAACTTTACTATGTTTGCCATACTGAATTGCGGTGGTGGAGTTGGTACGGGTGAACATGGAGGTGATGGTAGTGAAGCCAGTGGTGGTGTGGTTGGAGGTGGTATTCGTGGAATTATTTGTCTTATCAGTTGAATAGCACTTCGCAGAGATACCTTCGCGAGCTTTTCCTCATCCCCTCGTGGAGGTGAAATCAGGGGACTATTTTCTGGATCGTTATTTCCTTCGTTCTTGTAAACCTTTCCACTTCACGTAGCCCCAAACATCAAGGTAATTGCATAAACCACTTTTTGCACAACAACATTTTAATCCAAGCATTGAAAGACTTTATGTAGTTACCTTGCGGTCCTTTGAGAAAGCGTCGCTCTGCCTCACTGTAGCTTACTGAGGTGTCAACCATGAACTCAGTAATGAATCCTCCTATAATACGATCGAGCCAATGATCGACGGCGCGGGCGATCTTATACTCCGATGCTTTCAACATTCGCACTAGCTCTGGGGTCCACACAATAGGACCGTCAAGTTTCCACCTTCCTTGGCTATCTGCTAGCTTCACGATCCACTCGTATAGCTCAGTAGGGAAGGACACAAAAAATATTTCGTGGATCTCTGTATACAGGTATTTGTCTAGCCACTCTTCTTTTGATAATCGTGGGTTTCTTTTCCCTTGCATTGCAAACTCGTGAATTCTTCTCTCCAACTAGCCTTCAATTTATTTCTTAGTTGGATTCTAGTGGTATGACATCGCACATCTCTCATGCAGATTCTAATCCCTGCAATGAAACCATTTGTTGGCTTATGGGGGCCTGACCCAGGTTCAGAGTTATTTAGCCAAACAAATCCCTACACTATTGGCCCTTTCGACATCAACTCAAGAAGCGCAAATTGAAGTCTCACTCAAAGCAGTATGGGGGGATGTTGGAACCAAGTTTTTGCACCCTTGAGATGGATGTGATGTCGGTTTATTCCAACAAGGCCCGCATTTGCATAGATCACTCCGCGCCCTATTCTAACCTTCAGTACCTTTGCGAGGTGTTACAACTAGCCTACGCGCAGCCCTAACCAGGGGTTGAGATGCTTTCACACTACTAGGGTAGCGAACTGTGCTATTTCCCAAATTAGTCTAAGTATCTTACTTATCTTATTGAAAAATCTTAATTATCTTAGCGTAAGTAAATATTCTACCTTGTGTTCACTTAATCAATACAGTTATAGACATTTGCGCATCATATAAGAATTATAGGTGAAATTCTTACCCAATATAATGAATGCACAAATAGGAAATAAATACACATAAATGATAGAAACTTCTCTTTATTAATACTTCCATAAGATTACAGACTCGACTCGCCAGGCGCACTCAACTGTAGGGGCCCGCGCACTCAGCTACGGAGTACTAGGCCTCTGCGCACTCAATTGCAGAGCCTCTACCTATGTTATGACCCAAACTTAGACTTCTACTCCAGAGCTATCTCGCATACATCCTTATTCCATCTTTGTATTATGCTTCTCTTCCTTTTTATCTACTTATATCTTCACTCTCTTTATACAAGTACATAATCCGCATACCATGGGTAGATCTTCTACAGTTGACATTACATTATCAAAATAAGGGCGAACAACCCTATGACTCTTTAACAACTACATACTCCGCGCCCACAAAATGCGGAGTCTTTACATTGTAATTACAAAGTTGGACCAAAATCTGGGCTCTTAGCCCAAAAACTGCCCTTGGGGGATCCTGCACTGAACAAAAGGGAAATAAAAGAAAAGGGAAGAAATATCAAACCAAACTAGAATCTAGTAAAGGGGGAAAGAGGAAATATTTTTTCAAAATTAAATGCTTCCATTTTCATGAATTTGGGCACTATGCCACGAAGTGTTCACACAAAAAGGAAAGCAAGAAGACCTTAGGAGGAGAAACAGGTGAAGCCTTGACTTCACAGTTTTAGATTGACTTTACCCTTATTGCATGCATGGAAAACACAGTGATGGGGAGCATGTGGTACTTCGAATCTGGTGCCTCGTTCCACATGACAGGGCGTAGAGACTTTTTCATTGACTTATAGGAGAAATATCTCCATATGCATATCAAGTTGCGGGATGAAAAAAGGTACAATGTGATTGGGATTTGTACAGTCAGCTTTCATATGGAGTTGGGCTCCCCTCTTAGGCACAAGGATGTCATGTTCATTCCGGGCCTAAAGAAAAATCTCATCTCTATTGTAGATTTGGAATACCATGGTTATGATGTGATCTTTAGCAAAGGAAAAACATTCCTAAGACACATAGCCAATGGACAAGTGAAGCAAATTCTGGTTCTTATGAAGATGTGGTATAATCTAGATGTGGAAGGCTATGTTGCATTAAGCACTAAGGCGAAGAACATGTAGGGTCATAATGTTGGTGAACTTTGGTACAAAATACTTAGCCATTTGCATCATGGCACCTTGAATATTATGCAGCAAATAAACACTAGCCTTCCCAAAGGATCAGTTGAGAAATAGGATATATGCAAAGGATGTACCTTGGGGAAGTACACAAAATACACATTCCATGATTGGGACAACAAAGCACATGCAGTCCTAGAAAGGATCCACTCAGATTTCTGTGGACCTTTCTGACAGCCTCCATTGCTAGACACAAACATTTTGTCATTTTTATTGATAACTTCTCACGAAAGTATTAGACCTTCTTCATGTGGAATAAAGATGACACATTCTCCAAGTTTGTAGAATTCAAGGCACTGGTTGAGAAAGAAATCGACAAGAATGTGAAGGCTTTCAAGAGCGATAATGGAGGTAAGTATGTGTCAAATGAATTTAAAAATTTATGTGCAAAAGAAGTCATTCGACGAGAATTGACAACATCCCACAACCCACAACATAATGGGGTGGTTGAAAGAAATAATCGTAGCATTATGGGAGCAACGAAGGCTATGTTGCATGACCAAGGCCTACTTCTGCATTTATGGGCTGAGGTATGCAACACATCAGTCTATCTGCAAAATTGAAGTCCTGTTTCCAGGAATAGTGTCCACTCGGAGCTGTTATTCCCACTAAGACTGGTAGCTATCTTAGAAACAAACAAGTAAAAACTACTTTCGCTTTCCTTTATGAAAAATAGATAAGAGTGGAACAAAGGACACCAACCTTAGTCTTGCGCTTGGTTCCTTGCTTGATTCCTCTCCTTCCTGATAGATCTTTGCCGCTTCTTCTTCGTCTGCCCAGCTTCAAAGAGAACCTGTGGAATCAAAGCAACATAATACTATTGAAGAACAGAGATCTATATTCATAAATAACACAGGACCAGATATATATTAACCACACAAATGCATATGCAATCAAACATACAAGAATGTAGAGGAAAACTTGAATATCTTTATTAATATCAAGAATAGCAAGAGGATTACAACCAATTGTTCTGACCCAGAATCATCCTCCAGCAAGAAAGCCCTTCTTCACCACAAGTAAAGCTTAGATCACTCAACACTATGAAGTTTCACCAGAAAACCAACAGCACTTCTCTACAAGATACAATATTCCAGCCTCTGGATCTCTGTGATGAGGGATCCATGTATAGATGATTGTAGGGGGGTGAGTCATCTTCTGGGGTCTTGATTAGTGTCCTCTCTCTGGTAGTTCTTGATTCCACTTGGAGACTGATGATCTCTTACTCATCCGTGGTCGAAAACAAAGAGGCAAGTGTCAGAGGGGAAGCTTCTGGAAGATTCCATGATCTTCAACCTCGCAAACTGTCTCTGCCATTTGTCCATTCTCGCCCATCGCACCCTACAGAGGTGCCATCCAGTATGCATCACACCCTTTACACTGGGAAGGTGATATGCATCGCACCCTCTGCACTAGGTATTCAGTATGGTCCAGTTTTGACCATTTCTGAGCAGTTTTTAGTGGAGAACTTCTGCGAGATGATGTAATCAGCTGACCTTATTCCTTTAGGTAGTGAAGCAACACTTTTAGGGACTTAGGAGCCCTCAGTTTATGGACATTTATGATTGGGGTTCCAGTGCCCAAAAATGTCTATAACAAGTCCTCATTGGATTCTTGGTATGATTACATCGGAGGAGGCTTTCTCGGGGAGAAATCCAGATGTGTCACACTTTAGGCCTTTTAAAGCCTCTATTTACTGCCATGTCTCCAAAGAATCAAGGAAGAAGCTTGAGTTAACAAAATATTTCGGAGTATTTGTGGGTTACAAAGAAATGCCTCACAACTGTAGTGTGTACTTACCTTCCCTCAAAATGACATTTGTGCGAAGGGATGTAAATTTTGATGAGGAGAAAGCCATGCGATGCTCTCTTAAGAGGGAGCTTCAAATCTCACTAGAAGAGGAGATTTCAGCTCCAAAGGAGGAGCCTCACGAAGTTATGGAACAAGTTGAGGAGCAAAGAGTGGAGACATCCACTCAATAAGAACCATCTATATAAGGTAGAAAAAGAACTAGGAAGGTAGATAGACTTGTACAAGATGCAAGGGAGAATTTAGGAGCTCCATCAAATTTGTAGGCAAAGGTGGTCACTTGAGAGGTACATTGGCTACATGGCTCTAATCACTGAGCTTATAGAGGCTGAATCATCCTCTTTCAAGGAAGTAGTATATCAACCTATATGGTTTGATGAAATGGTGGAGGAATGTGAATCAATTATAAAGAATAGTGTTTAGGGAGTCATCCCAAGACCAGTATATCAATCAATTGTTGGTTAGAGATAGATCTTCAAGGTGAAGGAAATAGACAAAATAATAGAGAAATATAAGGCCAGATTTGTGGCCAAAGGGTACTCTTAAGTTGACGGAATTGACTATGAGGAAAGCTTTGCTTTTGTAGCAAGGCACTCATCCATTAGATCAATTCTTGCACTGGTTGGACAGATGGGGTGAAAGATCCATTTGATTATATGGACTTTAGATAATTGACCTTGATTGCTACAAATTAGAAATTTGTTGACGGTGTTGGACCTACCAACATGTGCAGGGGATCTCCTCGGTAAGAAGTCCTAATTAGACCCCTCAGACCATTTGGTGTAGGATTCCCAACAATGGGTCGTAAGGTAATGCCTTAACCACAATGTCGCATAGAGGCAAGCAAGATCACTCTATCAATAGCAAGTGTATGACTCCTACAGTAAGTCAAGGAAGGTGAATGAAAGTTCTAACAAATGGGGGGTGAGATGAGTGCGCCCCTTAGCAACTTGTAGCTGTACTAGCTAAGAAGGGAACACATGAGTGAAGATGCATCACAAGCTAGAAACCAGATCATTCGACAACAAGATTCATATAATTTCATACGAAGCAGTTCATACAAAAATATGTAAGTTAAACAACATATATTGCTAAGCAATCAGAGCAGTCCAACTACAAGAACAACATATGCATGAAAATGTGTTGGCTTTTATTATATAAAGAACTGTAAGTCCCAATCATACAATACATCCATGTAAACTTGCTAGCCCCAACAATGAATCGTTATAGCCACATCTGCCTGCTCCTCCAAATAGATGAACTAGCTTTGCGTAGAGGAGAAGCCAAGGTGTGTTACAATATTGTCTAAGCTTTATTCAATATAGTCTTAACAGAAGCTTGGTTGACGAAAAGCCTACACAATGAGTTATGAGGGACTATTTAGAGCAAAGGGTGGGGTGGCCCTTGACATTCCCTTTTGTGACTGTTCAACGACCCTCATGACTCTTCATCTACTCTATGGTTGTTACATTCACTATTGACACTTGACTTACACTTGACATGACTCAACATTACATTGCACATGTACCCATGCAAACACAATGGCTTGAGAAATCCAAACTAGACATCAACTTGACTTAGACAACTATAGAAGTCCAACTGCTCAACATCCTTATGCTGATCAACACTAACATATTGATGCCAAGTTTTGTAGTCTCTATGTTCCGCAGTGACATCCATCTAAAACTGACTTTTTCCTCCATAAGATCTGAGTACACTCCTCGAGCTCCTCTATCCAACTCGTCTGAAAGCATGTGCATCATTGTCTTCAATGTTACCAAACCAACAACATACTTGTGCATGATGTCTGCACTGATAGGAAAGTCTGGGCTATTGGCGATGCGCATCAACTCATCGAAGTATGAATCGAGTTGTACTTGGGCTTGCTTCTTGGCCTTCTCCTGGGTGAGAGTCCCAAGTGATGGGATCACATGTGTGTGCACCACAACATCCATGCTCTTGAATACTCATGCATGGGATGCCTGTATGGTAGTTATGAGTTGCGGGAGGTCCTCATAGTTCCAGATCTGACTCTAGATACATGTTTTCAACTCGACCAAATTTGGCCTCATGTTGAAGGTTCGAAAAATTGGGACTCCAACAAGGGGGATAACCACCCGGTCCAGACCTTAATGTAGCTCCTTTTCCGTTTGGAATAGTGGCTCCGATTGGGGATGATGGGACCAGTTTCCCAATCTATTTATGATGTTTGTACTAACAGGATGATGTTTTTCTTTTTGGGGTTTTATGGGGTGAATACTTGTTCTAAATCTAATCTATCTTCTAACTATCATATGCAATCTTATCATAATCGAAAAAAACATCTAAATTTAAACTATCCCGGGAGTAATGTTTACTTATGCGATCTAAAATAATATCTTAAAAGTGATTGATAATGAAGATCATTCAATCACCATAAGAAGAGAATCCATTTAAAAATGATTGTTTCATATAAAAAGTTAGCCAAAACAATATGAGAAATATATCACATAAGAGTCATTCACATATTCAACATAAAGAATAAGTCACCACCATACAAGAGTGTAATAATGATAACTAAACATTTAAACTTTCATATATAAATAACTAAAAATGATTTATTGCTTGACACATAAGTAAAAATCATTAAGAGATAAAAGTACCATTTATAATACGTCCTACTCATGAGCTATAGCAATATCGATCTATCTTAAAATCACTTAACATCCACTAAGAGTAAAAAAGTGCAGTTTCAGTAGCAGATATTAAACTCATATAGAAAATAAACCTCGTTCCATTAATTTTATCAAAACCTCCTCAGTGGGGGGAAAGATGCACATCCTGAAGAATGTTTTTGATAAAACTCTGGACCCCTCTCTAAATGCATGAGAGGGTTTTAAATACTACTCTATGAAATCTAAAAATAAATATTACAAAAATAAATGAGGAGGTTTAAAGGACCGACCTCATTTAAAAAAAAAATAAACTATATCTATGACTAACCTTGCATCTGATTCTTTAGATCGCAAATATCCAACATCGGTTTTAAGCGTGTCGGTTGACCGACTTCAACTTTCAACTATCCAGCAAATATGGCATTAGTGAGAGCTGGCACTATTTTCTCGGTCGAAGTCATCAGGCATTTTAGGGTCATCCATTAGCTATGTGGTTTCACTAGGTACTACCAGTATGGTTCCTATTCCAATCTGTTTACCTGTTTAATCACATCTGCCCTTTCCTCTATTGCTTGTTTCCACACTGTTTGAAGATGTTGTGCTTTTGGAAGAAAGCCAAGGGTGGTCTCTGCTACCAAATTAGCCTTGTGGAGATTTTCATTTACACATTCATTGACATTTTTTGTTGTTGCTGCTGCATCTTCCATTGCCTGTTCTGCTTCCTTTAGCCGAGAATACCATTTTGCGAATAAAATTTCTTTGTGCGGCTCACCAATTCTAGGCATGTATGCTCTTTTCCCTTCTTCGGATTTCTGCCAGTTCAAGAAGTCTGAGACTCTCTTAAAAATTGAATCATATTCAAGTGGTAATTCCATGACTTGATTTGTAATATTATCGCTCATTTCGCAGTGGGAATTCCATTGCGAAATCTTCTGACATAGTAGTTATTTCTGTTGCAAGAGATGGGAATTGAAACTAAGTACCTCTATGATAAAATCTTCAATTTTGGGATCATTATTATGTAGTTCTATTATGTTCTGTAACTATTTTTCTTTACTAGCCAAACTGCATCTGCTGAAAGTTTTGCTAAATTTTTTCCAATTGCGTTTCCGCTTGTTGGTTGATGCTGACTTGCTGTAACTGTTGTTCCAAAAAAAAAATCCTATCTTATTTTTCTTTAAGTAGCAATTGAACCTTTGATGCCTTATCAATAGTTGTTGAAGTGTATGAACCTGTGACCTATGAGAGCCTAGTGAGATTTGTCGATGGGTCTATAGAGGGGTCTTTCCAAAGAACATCCATAGGTTCATCCTCGGGAGAGAGCACAAAATCCAACTTTCTTTTATTTCTTTGCCTTCTGACAATAGTTTTATGTGGAGGGTTTTAAAATACATCTAGAGGAGGAATTTCCTCTATTTTTAGTACAATCTCAGATATGTGAGCAATGGGAATGTGCTTCGTTTCTTGAGTGTTGACAACCCTTTCTATTACCGTTTCCGTGGTCACCTCTTTTGGATTTGTTGGTGGCTCTGCGCCTTGTTCTTCTGTGTTAAGTATCTTATTAAAATTTTCCCATTCCCCTTCTAGATCAATTACGAGTGGATTTGTTTGCTTTGCAAGAGGAGAGGAAACTTCAGCTTGCTTTGCAGACAAAGTCTGCTAATCAGACTTTGTTGTAGACTGAGCTGTGTCTTTTACTGACTCCTCACTTTTACTGTGTTCATTCTTGGATTGATCGCCAGACTTTTCTGCTAATTCTTTTTCAGAACTTGTTTTGGACTTCTCTTTTGAATCATCACTTATGCTAATGCTAGGAGTAGGCTCTCTTATTGGTTCGATGAATAATTGGTCCAATGGGACCTTAGATAACCTTTGTTTTCTATAATTGTCAAAATTTTGGAGACTTTCTTGGTCAAAAGGAATTCATGTTGTATGTTGAACCTCTTTGAAGGTGTTTTTATGCAAGAAAACATCATCAAAGGGCTCTTCTTCATGGGAAAATATTTTTATTTTAACCATTGTAGTAAAATCACTTACAACGCCCAAGGGATCATATTCCCTTCGCGAGAAATTGGGTAGTTGTAAAGATAATACATTATTAACTTCTTTGAAAGCATGACCTAAGTCATCCAATGCAAATGCTCCGCATGTTATAGGAAATTGGGGCTAAATGGCCTTCTTGGAATCTTTCAGTACTTTTCTCATTCCCCCCACACCGCAGATCTGATAGGCTATCTCCCTAGCCATCAGCTTGTCTAGGACATAAAAGGTAGCACATGGGATGAAGCAATGTTTCCAAACACTCTAATGTACGTGAACAATTCTTCCCCAAACCATCTTTCCACGGGGAGAATATCTACCTCATCTTCTTGGGAAAACCTTGGGGCATCTCTGTTGTAGATCGTTTTATGGATCGGGAGTATAACTTCGTGAAATTGTTTTAAGAAATGTGGCACAAAATTTGATTCCCACATGAATTTGTGATAAATTTGGATGGGAAGTGGATTTTGAATCGTCCACTTCCATCCCATAACAGGAAATTTGGGAACTAAACAAATAGCATCCATGACATAGGCATTCATAAAAAATGGAGGGTAAACCCTCGAAGCAATACTTCCTTTTCTTCTGTATTATAAAATTGCAATGGCTAAATTATCTCACAGGATTTGGGCCCAATTCATTATTGTGGCATTTATAGTTGCATCCACTCGGGGTAACCATTCTGATGAAAATTTGTTGATGTCTGGTTTACTAAATAGTCTACATAACATTGCGGTAGCAAAATAGTAAGGGGAACAAAGAGAACCAGTGGTGCACATACCATTTTTATCTTTCTTGAGTCTTTCCTCATTGGCAGACCAATTCTTTGTGCATTCTGCCAAGTCTTCGTTTTCCTTGGCGAACTTCTCAACAAATTGCTTGTTATAGATGGCCTGGGGTTCTGGTAAGTGGTACATGAGCCTCAGATTTTCTGGAGTAAATGACCCCATGGCTTCCTGGCTTGCTGTCTTGAATTCTCTATCAGATATATCTACGTCATCTATAATACATTTCACCATGTAGGTGTAAGGGAGTATCTTCAGCCTTGTAGTAATGTGGTGTAGAAAGGAGCATGCAAGTTCAGCTAGGGATGCATCAGAAGAGCCGCATCCATCCACTGTAACTGTTAATTCCATAATTCTCAGTTGTTCCTCCCCCGACAACTGATACATAGTTTCCCACGTAGATGTCCTTGCATCCTGACTACAGGTAGTGTATGTGAATAAAGGGGTCATTTCTGACTTCTTAGACACGGGAGCCTTGCCTTTCTTCACCATTTCTTCGTGTATTATGCTCTGTGTGTTCTTCCCGAAAGTTGCAAGCAGAGAGAAAAAATATGATAAAGATGATAGTGAATACAGGAATAATCAATAGAAGGACAAAAATAAGGTGATGGAGGGTCTTTAATTCTAAATCATATTAAAATATATCAACTTGCGTCAAATGGTCTTTTACACTGATCCTAATCATTTTTTTAATAAATGACCACTAATGGACCATTATGCTAAAACTTTAGTATTCATATTTTTACATCGAAAGTCAGAAAGTACTCTCCTAGAAACCTGAGCCCTTTGAATTGCGATAAAAGTGATTTTGTGATTTGCTTCGCAATATCGTAGATCGCTATATCGCAAAATTTGTTTTCGTTAAAAACCACTGCCACATGAGTTGCTGCGATATGCGATTTGTGAGATGCTATCACATTTCACGATATTTGCTTATTTTTTATCAAGTAGCACTGCAATACTGAAATTGCGATGCAATAAGGCTATAGGATTTATGATCTCGCATTCTCGCAGATCATATTTTCAAGGGGTAAATTTTATAAGGGATTTCCACCATAAATTTTTGCGATGCGAGAATAATCTCTTCTGAAGCGAAGTGGGTTTTTCAAGGTTTACCTTAATGTTCACGACTTTCTGTTATAAAGTTATTTGAAGGCTTTTTATCATGTAGCGCTTTTTATAAGAAACTCATAGTTTATGAAGTTTTATGTGCTTAAAGTATGAAAAGGTAAATTCCATATTTTAGCAAGTTCCACTTTGACATCTTGTTTTATTCTAAAAACAAAAAGGCAAATTACAAGCTAAAATTTGATTTTTTGGAAGGGTCCCCATTTATTAATGTTATTACTAATACTATTAAATGGGGGGGTTGTTGACAAGCACAACAATTGGCGATTCACTTGGAAGAACCAGTTATCTTTGAGGGTTTTTTGAACTTTCTAAAACTTCCAAAATAGAAATGGTTTTCAAAATGAAACTTCATTGTACGAAATATAAGGTAAATAGTGCAATTTATTAATAACAACGTCTTGTTCTAACTATATTTATTCTGATTATCTTCTTTCTAGCGTTAGTCATTTTTCTCACATCAGTCATTACTTGGTTGTAAAGATAAAAACAAAGAAATCTCTCTAGATCAGTTTAGGTGTACTAATTTATCGTAGGTAGAGCCTCTAGTGCCAGCAGGCATTCATAGCCTCGATAGGGTTACCTGTTACGCAACAATGATCCAGTGTCCGACTTGAGAAGCATGTAATTTTCAAAGATAAATCCTCATATACACTTATTGCTTTTTCTTTTCTTATTTCTCTTTTAATTCTTAAAGAACAATGTCTTGGTTTGGTGGCCAAAATATGGCAGTGTCATTCACTTGATTTATAACTTAATTGAACAAGATGGCTCGTGATGATACCACTTGTCTTTCGATTGAAACAATCTCCAACCATTACCCTTTTTTGATATGCAGTATGGCAATGTCAATTAGTTATAATATTTATGATCATGATAAGCCGAATTTTGATGAGACCTCTTATTCTTTAAGTTTAAAGTGTATAATTGAATTACTCCTTGAATCTTGCAAATTCCTTGAGTGGGGGGGGAAGTCATTGGCTCCTTAAGAATTCTCCTGGAAGACAATTATAGAGTTTAAAAATAGTTTTTTAGTAGAGAATCTTTCTTTTGTTATTGATACCTTTTGTAACTGATGTAAGGAAAACTTGTTCCTAAGGTTGATTCTAACCAAAAATTGTATAGTTGAAACAAAAGAACAGGTAAAATTTTCAAAATAATAGCACTTGACCCTATGTTTCAAAAATGGAGATTAATTTTCATAACCACTCCCACTTATACAAGTGAAAAAAAAAAAGATATGAGACACTATTCTTTACGTGGAAACCAAAAGTGAACATTCTCAACCTGTTTTATTATCCAAAGAAAACTTAACTAAACAATTATTTACAAAAAAGTATGTTGGGTGTGGAGCCTGATTATCTTTTGTATTCAAAGGTATCGTCGTATTGGACCCCAGTTCGAAATGGGGCGGCAACACCACCCGTAAAATATTCGTTGCAGGGGGGTC